>CALNHX010010385.1:0-40804 GCA_940337035.1 Agriotes lineatus | reverse complement strand
AAACTTTCTTAGTGTTGTTGAAAATCTCTTGGTTTCAACACGCGTAATTTATTGTGAAAAGAGCCTGTTTACAGTGTTACTGTTTATGTGATTGTGCTTACTGAGCTAACAAACATTGAAATGGGACGAAATTTTACACATAAGGAACGAAAACCTAGCAGAGCGAAGAAAACTAAACGGCTATTGGCCAAAAGGATGTGGAAAATCCGGTAAGTTGATTTCTAGAATATTATTTGACTTGTTATTCGCATTTTACATTCATTTTACGTTACTACTTATTTCAATAAAAAGATTAATTTAGTTTTATAAGTTGAAATATTATTCATTGCTACCTATCTTCATTTTGGAATTAATTAGTAGTATAGTACGTATAGTAGCAGTGTAATGTTATGTCATTTATAAGCTCCCTATTGAGGAATATGTCATTATTATAGCACTTGAACTGGCAATATAAAAAATATTTAAGGATTGCCACCACTAACAGCAATCGTTTTAAAATATTATAATACCCGGGTGTAATAATCGCGGCAGTTAAAATTAATATAATGCATGTTGCACTTCAAACAGAAAAGTTAGGTTTTTTTGAGGGTGTGTGCAGGTTGATGTTTCATCCGTTTTTACCCGATACTGACAATAACACGATGTTTGTTATAGTAAGACCACAGCAGAGGTAAGTTGTGGTTTAATTTAAAAAACATTCGATGATGGAGAAATGCCTAACGAATGGACCGACATCACTCCAGAAACTCCAACAACAAGCGCTTCTCTGGAAGAAAATAGCACAAAGATGATTTGCCATGCTGCGACGGATAGGAACAAAGAGGCGTTTGACATAAAAAAAAATCAATTTTTGGAGCAAATATCTACAACGGACGCAAAACAACTGGAAATAGATACTCGAGAACAAGCTCTTTCCGAATTATGGAAGCGAGAAAGAAAACGTCGTCTTACTGCATCAAATTTTGGAAGAATTTGTTGTATGCGCTCCACAACATCAACTGCTAAAACAGTAGAAGCGTTATTATACTCAACATTTTTAGGTAATGAATTTACAGTGAACGGCCAAGAAAATGAAGAAAACGCAGTCGACGCATTTGAGACCGTTTACGGCATCAAAACAAAAATTATAGGGCTTTGCATCGATAGTGCAAAGCCATATTTATCTGCAAGTCCAGATCGTGTTACAGAAATCGGCGATGCAATTCTGGAAATCAAATGTCCAGCGTCTTGTAAGAATTTAACACCACAAGAAGGAGTTTTGGAGAAAAAAAATTGTACGTTACAAGGGGACTCTCTAAAATTAAACTCAAAACATAAATATATGTATCAAGTACAAGGGCAACTGCAAATAGCAAATAAGGAAGTTTGTTACTTCGTTGTTTGGACCCTCAAAGGAGTCTGCATCGAAGACATTCGTAGGGATAAGAAATTCTGGGAAAACATGGCATTTAAATTAGATGATTTTTATATGAATTCTTTACTTCCAGTACTTATAGATTCACGGCGTCTAAGAAATTTGCCTTTGCCGGATGTAATAGGTTTAAAATAAAATACAGGTTATGTAAAAATCCTGTAAATATATTATTACATTTGAATTTTTCTTTTATTTGATTTGATCAGGTACCTACTGTATTATATGTAATTGCTTAATAATACACATCTTAAATAACTAAGATTTTGAGCGTTAAACAATCCTGAGATCTGAAAGAGTGTTATGAATAAAAATACGATATGCTATTTAATTATAAATAAATAATTAGACATCCTAAAAGCATGTAAAAGTGGCAAAAGTCTAAAAATGTAATATTCTCTTTATAATTTTCGGTTGACTGGTTTCTCGAATTTCTGTGCACCCTTATAATAGGATTATTGTAATCTTCCCATGCCGGCCGTAAGCGTTCGGAATATCAACAGCGCCAACTTATGGCGGCGGTAAAACTATGAACTACTGGGCCCGATTTAGGAACACACGTGGCTTCTTTGAGCTTTCGTCGAGTTTTGTTCTCTTCCTTCGCCACTATTTGAATGTTGTCCCATTGGATTCTGTGGTCTTCATTCCAGACATGTTCGGCGATTTTGGATTTGTCTGTTTCGCCCTTTCTGATGAAGACCACAGAATCCAATGGGACAACATTCAAATAGTGGCGAAGGAAGAGAACAAAACTCGACGAAAGCTCAAAGAAGCCACTTACATAGCATTGGCAGAAGAACCGATAAGCCAAGCCAGCATAGAAATGAAACCCATCTGGATGCCAATAATGCGCGAAGAACTAAGACGCAATACACCTGCGCAATAAAGATACTACGCACCATGCGCAATAGACTACTCACAAAAAGGGAAGCGTATATCAGATCCCCCGGTGTCTCAGTGGTAAAGCATCCGACTTACAAATCGAAAGGTTCCAGGTTCGATGTCATTTAAAAATCAAATGTCAAGTTTTGACATTTAATTGTAAACACAGTGTGTCAATACTTGTGCAGTTAAAAACTAACTCTAAGTGCAAAAACCAGTCCTTCTCAAGACTACGCCTGATGACGGAAGCAGAATTAGCTTCCGAAACGTCGCGATTTAATAATATAAACTGTGGAAATAGGCCGACTAATTCATACACAATGAGACCACAGTTACAAAATACTTTCAGATCAAAGTCACTTTATAATTGAAATAAATTAGAATCTGCCTTTTGTTTACACCGACACTAGTTGACATTTTTAAGTTTTGCCAAACTAACGCTGTGAAGTTCGCTGGCATACATCGCTGTACGCGAGGTGGCCTACCGACCCAGGAGATCAGCCGTAGGATCAAAATTTGAATACAATATAACTTGTAGTTTATTTAACAAACAAATTTACTTTATTTTTATATGTGTAATTAATAGGGAATAAATGTATCTATTATTAAGTCTTGTTTCTTTAAATCAGTCAAAATGTAAGCAATCAGGACCCTGTCCCAATAAGCAGCTACCATTGAAAAGGGAATAATTAATAATGCTACAGGCTTACTTTTCTAAATTAAATATAAACCAGAAATCATTGTAAAGCCTCAGCTAGCATTACAAATATAGGTAAACCTTACATTTAATTAGAAGCTCAGTACAAAGACAAACCGCGTGAAAATGTTCAAGTCTCAAACACAAATTCCCGAAGACGGAACTGGCTTGTTGCAGTTCTCGAATTCAGCCTACGCACACGTTTGAGCCTGTACGAAGAATGCGTGACTCAGCGGAGATTTCAAGTTGTCCGTTTTTCCACGTAGCGCAAGATTGCGATATTAGCTATTAAGCTTCCGGTTTCCTCAATTTCACGGGTTAGGACAGTTATTTTATTTATTTATTTAGTTATTCCCAACATTTTAAAAAACATAATTTTTAGAAATTAATTTAAAGCCACAGAAGCTAAGCTTGAGTGTGGCAGAAGAACTTAAATTATCATGCTTCGTCCACATCTACGACGCTCCTACATAGAGATGGCAAAAAAAAACTATATTAAACAATATTTGACTTGGTCAATATCCATACAAGAGCATCGCAAATGCAGCAGGCAAAAACTAAATATAGTATGGGAGCCAAAAGATAAGATATACATGTATAGTAATAAACAACAATAATTAAGCAATATTACTAGCTGTAAACTTCGGACAGGTAAGTATAAAAATCCATCGGCTTACTCAGAACCATTTTTTAATTTTGATTTTAAAGGAAGTAAGACTTCTACTAAGTTTTATTTCCGTAGGAATAATGTTAAACAATTTAATACTTAAATAACTGGAATTTTTTTGAGAGGCAGATTTAGTCTTTTTGGAATAACTACAGCTGAAGCAGCCTTACCTCTCGTTAAATAATTATGAGGAAATTTATCAAAGGTCAGCTGCAGTTTAAAAGAAAAGGTAGCCAGCGTAGTTATGTAGAGCTGTCTAATAGAAAGGATATTTGCTTCTTGAAACAGTGAATCTGAAGGATAACGATTTGGTTTTGAGAACATAACTTTCAATATTAATTTTTGTAAGACCTCTAAAGGAATTAAGTGACAGTTTGCAGCACCACCCCAACCAATTATGCCATACATAAAAACAGACTGCACTAAGGCAAAATAGATACTTTTAATTGTAATAGTTTTCATTATATTGCGAAGTAATTTAAATTTATATATAGTTTTTCTAACTGTAGTAACAATTTCTTGGATATGTTTCGTCCATTTCAATTGTGAATCGATATAAATTCCTAGGTATTTAATATAGGGAACAGAAAAAATTGAATTATTACAACAACAGTTGACTTTTTTCGTTTTTAAACATTTTACTGAATGTACACAAATAGATTCAAAGGGTATGGGTGTTAATTGCCTTAAGGAAAAATATATAAATTTAGTTTTTGTTAAGTTTAAGGATAAGAAATCAATACTTAATTTCTGCATTATCAAAGCCATGCTTTCTTCAACCTTCCTCACTAGATCAGTACAGTTCGATGCCTCAAACAAAACAGCAGTATCGTCAGCAAATGAGAAGAGCTTTCCATCAATTTCCATCTTAGCAAGATCATTTATGTAGACTAAGAATAAAAGTGGACCCAAAACAGTACCTTGAGGAACACCTATTTTTACTTCCATTTCGTCGCTCATATCACAACCAACACGAACAGCTTGCATTCTGTTAGTTAGATACGATTTGATTAAATCATTTGCTCTTCCTCTAATTCCGATGCTGTCCAGTTTGCGACAGAGAACTTCATGGTTAACAGTATCAAAGGCTTTTGCGAGATACAGAAAAACTGCCAATGTTTTTTTGTTTTTATCTAGACTGTCATGTAAACATTTTGTTACTTCAAATAAGACATCATTGGTACCAACATTATTACGAAACCCAAATTGATTGTCAGCCAAAACATTAAATTTCTCAAAAAACGACATGAACCTAATCTTAATACATTTTTCAATTATTTTACTGATGCTACATGTTAACGATATAGGTCTGTAGTTACTTACTAATTTTTTATTTCCCGATTTAAATACAGGAATGATGATACTTTTCTTAAAATAGCAGGAAACTTACCATTCAGAAACATAAATTTACGATATGAACTAGAGGTTTCAAAATATGCGGAGCTATTTTCTTTAGACACATATTGGATATACCATCAATACCGGGTGAACTGTTGATTTTTGACAAGTTAATGTAATTTTGTATTTCAGCCTCGGTAACAGGATGTAAGTAAACGGTATTCTGATTATATGAGTCCTGAAACTTGTGATTAATGTCAGCTGAAATGTTATCGGCCATGTCAATTCCAACACTCTGAAAATACTTGTTAAAGTGAATCGCTTTATCTTTGTTATCTGATATTTCAATATTATCTTCGTTGACAATGGATTCTATTTCTTTATCGGTCTTTATATTGCAAGAGTTAGTAGCCTCTCTAACAACTTGCCATGTTTTTCTAAGGTTTCCTTGAGCGGAGTCTAATTTATGTTTAAAATAATTATTTTTTGTTATTCTTATTAAATTTGTTAAATAATTGCGATAATTTTTGTATTGTCTAACAAATTCCTGATTATCTGAATTTTTTAAGGCTTGCTTGCTTAACTTATCTCTCATTCTTATTGACTGTAAGATTCCTTTTGTCATCCAGGGTTTAATCTTTCTTTGTTTAGAAGAGATCTTAATAGTTTTTTGAGCACTTGATATATAACTTTTAAGTTTATTAACAAAAAGTGACGCTGCCAAGTCGGTATCATTTAAATTTAATACATCATTCCAGGATTCATGATCTAAATTATGTAACAACTCGATGTAATCTATTGAACTATTAAAGTTATTGATCAATTCATTATTTGTAGAAGAACGACTAACAGCATTCTTTGGTAGAATTAATAAAGCTATAGGATAATGATCTGTTATTGACGATTCAATAACTATCGGTACAGCATCATCAGCAACATATCTTTTATCAAGTTTAACAAAAAAATGATCAATGCAAGAAGAAGAGGAGGCCGTAACTCTTGTAGGCTTAGATAGAAAAGTAAGATAGCCTAATTCACTCAACAAATTTAAATATTCATTACCAACGTAATCACAATTCAGAATGTCAACATTAATATCGCCTGCAAAAATCTCCACTTGTTGGGAACTATTATTTTGAAGTGTAGTTCTCAGATCTCGCAAAAACCCAACACTATCACTAGACGGTGGTCGATAAACAGCAGTGAGGCCGTAAGTTACATTATTATGTGAAAACATTAATCGAAGAAAACTTAATCCACAATCAGCATTAATCACCTGGGAGTTATGCTGCAAACTGTTTTTGATATAAATAACAATTCCATCATTCTGATTAAAAGAGCCGTAGTTGTAATAGATATTATAATTTTCTACTTTGTATTTATCTATTTCATTGTGTATCTTCCATGTTTCACTGAGTAAAATGACGTCAAAACGAGTATGGAGGGATTCAAGTAATACAACAAATTCATCAAAATTCTTGTTAAGGCTTCGGATATTCAAGTGTAAAAGCGAAATAGGATTAATATACTTACCCCGAACATTTCCGAAATCATCAATATTACATATTAAAGTTTCCTTATCACGAAAAAATGTATCAAGATCGATATTATTATTCACTTTGATTATTACCTAATCAGCAAGAAAAATATGTATATTATGTTCAAACGAACAAGACTTCAATTAAACTTAAAAAGAAAATTAAATTTTAAAAAATTTGGCGTTAAGGACGTTGCTGACGACAAATTCACAGCACAGCAGGCGTCGCACATTTTATTTTACGGTATCCTCGGTATCAGCCAGTGCAAGGAGGTCACGATCACTTACAACTTTATGAACGATATTATTTGCACATTTGACATTGACAATACCGTTGGTTGACCACACATTTCTAAATCGGTATTTATTTATCGCTGCCTTCATAATTCGATTCCTGGTAAAAGTGAGATCTTCCTTAATTACAAAATTTGTGCCTTTAAGCTTATATTTATTACGAAAGATTTCATTTCGGAGGTTACGCCTTACAAATTTTGCAATAATAGGCCTTGATTTACCATCTGCAGGTTTAGTAATGCGATGACTGATATCGATATCTTGAATAGTCACATCAATACCTAGTTTTTTTTTTACAAAAATCGACAATTACTTCATCCGTGTTTTCGGTTGCTTCTTCTTTTACCCCAAAAAATCGTAAATTGTTACGCCTTGAGTACTGCTCTAACGAGTCGATTTTTTTATTTGCGCTTTCAAGTTGGTCTTCCAAGCTACATATTCTAGCAGTATAAGCAGATACAAGAGTTTCAACTTTTGCTGAAACTTGATCTGATAGTTTTGCAGCAATCTTCGCAAGAAGTGCATCAGATTGTAACACCTTTTCCACAACTTTTAACACCAAATCATCATCAAGCGAATTGACAGCTTTGGATCTTAAATTTCTATCTTCGCCAGCCATTTTAAGTGCAGACCCAGCAGAAAAGATATAAAAAACGGATTTTTCAACACACACGCCCACCGAACTGCGAAAACACGTCTACTCATGTATAAGGCTCATAGACGAATCTGAAAGTAAATGGAGGTAGTTAATTATAGTAACTAACGTGGCTTTAATATTTCCGCTAGAACTATGTGCTTCTTAGAGCCCAAAATTGCAGCTTCTGGTTGTGTTGATTAGGACACCTCAGGTTTGCTTTCAAGGTGATGATTCCTTCTCGAAAACTGTACCCCAGCATGAGATGCAACGTGCATCGGCTGCTTGCTAACGCAAATCTACACAGGCACTTTATAATGCACTTTTAATTCAGGCGTTGCATCCCTTGAGTTTCGGGCACAACGCTCTGATCGCTTATTAAAATGCGACTCCCTTCTCGCTGGCCCACAATACATTGTTGCAGTTATTCATAAATGCAACGTTGCGAGCCGCTGGCTTGGTTCTACTTATAACTCCGCGTCTTTGATTTGCTGCATGCGCACATTCCACTCACGTCCGACACACGTATAATGTCTAACAACTTAATTAATACATAATGAGACATACGTTCCAGCTTTATTGCTAGCAGGATATATTAAAAAGATATGAAATGTATATATAGGGTGACACGAATTGGCCCATTACAAGCTTAGAGAGGAAAGTCTACATAAAACCTGTCAAATGCAAAAGAGGATAAATTACAACTAAACATTGAAAAAGTTAGAGAACGTTTAAGTAAGGTGTTAAAACAAGTATTCAAAACTAGACTTGAAGAAAACAGTAGATTTTGCAAATTAAAGTACGATAAATTTAGTAAGGAACTACATAATTACAAAGTAGAAATATTAACTGAGATTGATCATAATTTAGAGCAGCAAAATAAAATTATAGGACAATATATGAAGGATGTCTGATGGTAAATAATAATTTAGAAATTAGATTGCTTAGAAGAAATGGAGGTATCACTTATAATAATGCAGAAGACTAAAAGCCGTGTTTACACAACTAAAAGTACCATGGTTGCATTCCACCATTTCTATTTTCGGGTTTTTGTAAACAAACTTCCCTTAACTTTTAATAGCGATATTATAAGAGAAAACAATTATTTATTATGCCTATTTCTTGTGTTTTTTAAAACTATTGACTCAGCTTCGAAGGCAAGTCCACTTTAGTTAATTTTCATATCTGCTTACTGAACGCTGCCAAGCAACCAAGCAACGAAATCCAAGCCGTACGTTTCTAGCATAGTGTAAAAGCGACGCCAACGTTAACGCTACATAACCTATATTTCTGCAAATTTTTATGCTTGGCCTCTTCGCCCAGTAAAATGAAACAAGCTGGTAAATCATAGCGGCAACGACGACAGCAGCAAATCAAAAAACTTCATGCAGAAAAAGCCATCCATGAATGCAAGTGGGCGAAAGAAGTAACTCGTACTTTGAATAAACAAAAACGCATGTATAGTGTGCATTGAGCATTGTTCTTTTATATTTCCGACTCAAGTTTAACCTACAGTTAGTAATGAAGATGTTAAGAAATTCTTGGAAGATAACCGAATCACGGTGCGCTCCTGCGAATTCCTTAAACCCAACAGGTAAATCATGCTGTTATGGCAACTTATGACCGATGTGATCAACGACGACAGCAGCTAAAAATGTTGTATTTTAGGTTCCGAGTTAGATATGAGCATGTCCATCGAAGAATGCCGCAAACTCGAAAATGATACTAATAAGCAAGCAAATTCTGCTGCGTGGTACCAATACAGAGCTGGTCGAATTACGGCTTCAAAATTTAAAGGCGTTCACAGAACAAAACTGGAAAAACCATCCCTGTCCTTGATACGTTCAGTATGTTATCCCTTAGCAACTCGCTTTAAGACGACGGCTACAGTTTATGGTTGTGAATATGAAAAGAAAGCGCTACACGCTTACACTAATAAGACGGAGAAAACCCTACATTTTGGTAGCAAACAATAGGTCTATGTCTAAACCGACAGTACCCACAGATTGGGGCATCTCCGGATAGATATGCCATCTACGAGTGCTGGTCCAAGTTCAGATGACATCCCCATGGACATGCGAGCTATAGGTGTTGGTTCAATTTCCAGTGACATTGTAATAGGCACCGATGATGAAGAGGTTTGTATTTTTGTGAATTATATGTTACAATGTTATGTACCTATTTTGATTATGGATTGCAGCTATGGTGTCACTGTAGGAAACCAGACGACGGCAAACAAATGGTAAAATATTCTGACAGAAAATGTAGAATAAAATTGTACCATTCAGCATGCCTACAATTAAAAAAAATTCCTAAAGGAAAGTAGTTATGTGAACTCTGTAAATAAAATAGAATTATTTTGTGTAAATATTTTGATTGTTTATGTACATTAAATTGCTTCTAAATATCCTTTATACTTTATGCATTAAAATTATTTTTCTTACTTAATTTAGACATTAATTATTCTTTTATGTTGTGTAGACAGCATGTGTAATTTTATTGATTGTTAATGTAGCTTACATAGTTTCGAAATATCCTTATGTTTCTTATCGTATAGGTACTATTTAATAATTTTATGTCCTACCAGTACATTAATTAAAATTAATGACTCTATTTTAAGGTATCTTAGATACAAAATAACGCTCCAGGGCAATTATTTTCTTTATAAGAACACTAGGGTTATTATGAAAAATTAACAGTATTTGTTTCCATGGATACAACCTTTATTTCAAAAATTATGCACCACTGTCACAATGAAAATTAATGACAGCTCCTCTAATGTCACAAATCTAACTTAGATCAGCTAACTAGATCAATCTTAAATACCATAGCATAGTAATTATATGAATTGAATATGAATTAGGTAAGAAAATTGGTAGGACATAAAACCTTGAAGGCACCACAGGCATTATGAGCTAAGAGCCTGCGATTGTTGTACACACCTCGGGCCAAAGCCCTCGGTTAGTACACTAACAATCTTGGGCTCTTATTTTACTCATAATGCCCCTTGGTACCTTAATAACTATTTGGTATGTCATATTCTAATTTTGCTTTTTATTAATTGGCCACATGCAGAAAAAGATAATCAAATAATTCTACATTATATAATAAATGGTGGTGGATAGTATTAACGTTAGATCCTTAAGTAAGTAAGTAAGTATCGTTTATTGTCAACAGATCAACTACAAAAGTGACATGGACATTGTCAGATAAAAGTAATACCTAATGTAGTACAATATTGTGGTAGTCATAAAAACACTTTTTAATTAAAATGGATTTAAGTTAAATTTATCGATTTTATATGATTTAATATACCGGGTGTCAACGAATTTATTAGACAAGTCATATTTTCTAGAGTATTAGGTATATTAAAATGAGATTTGGTATAGGTAAATGGTATAGGGAGAGGAGAGTTTTCGCATATTTTTCACTTTCCGGTCACTTCCGGTTTCACCGGAAATGGCTCCGATTTCGAATTTTTAAATGGAACACCCTGTATATTTTTGCATATTTGGATTTCTAAGACAATTTTGGATCAGAATGTGACATTTTAAAAAGTTTTTAAGCCTACTTGATTTTTTTAGAGCCACTTTTAATATGGCATCTAGGTGGCCATGATCAGACGCAAACTAATCTAAAGACCTCAGGTGATGTCAGAAAATTACAATCGCAAAGTTTTAGTGATTAGTATGATAGATAGGAATAAGACAAGTTGGCAAAAGCACGTTTTCTTGTTTAACTATTTTTTTTCAAATGGCGACCCTTTTTTGACAAGCACTTTCCGAAAAGAGGATTTTTTGGCGAAACTAACGCTACTAATTTATTTGCGATTGGATTAAAAATAAGCTCATAAGTTAAATATTTCTAAGCAAAATACTGGATAATAATTTATTTACTTTTGCCAAGTGTGCCATGGATAAGTTTTTAAAATGTCACATGCTGATCCAAAATTGTCTCAGAAATCCAAATATGCAAAAATATACAGGGTGTTTCATTTAAAAATTCGAAATGGGAGCCATTTCCGGTTAAACCCGAAGTTACCGGAAATTGAAAAATATGCGAAAACTCTCCTCTCCCTATACCATTTACCTATACCAAATCTCATTTTGATACACTTAATACTCTAGAAGTTATGACTTGTCTAATAAATTCGTTGACACCCGGTATATCGGTAGCGAATTGTAGATTTTAATACAATTATAAATGGGGGACTTTTTAAATTCAGCAGTCCGACGCCTAGGTATGGCTAACAGGTCACCATGTCTGGGATATTGATGAGTATTGTTACTCGTTGAAAAATAATGCATATGTTGCTGCGCAAATACTGCTAATTTGAAAACTAAGTTTATTTGTTCCCTCCAGTCGAGATTAGAATCGATACATATGCCTAGATAAGCGCACAATTGGGAATTATATGGAATACCCTTTATATTATTCAAGGCATTAAAGTTCACACAAACAGTTTTGTTCATGTTGAGTACAAGTTGATTTTTTAAGCACCAGTTTTGGACTCCAGGTGACAAATTTCAATTTTATAAGTGAGTTCCTTTACCGTATCGGCAGATACAGTGAAGGCTGTGTCGTCAGCGAGCTAACGATTTGCGCGCATGTAACATGTAAGGGCAAATCGGTAACATACAATAGATACAGCAAGGGGCCTAATACCGAGCCCTGAACAAAATCTAAGTTTATACGGACAGTGGTGGACGTTACATCATTAATTTTAACAGTTTTCTGTTAGTAAGCAAAAATATCAGCCACATGAGAAGTGGGCCCCGAATGCCTAAGGAACATAACTTTTTTCTAATGCATTCCACATTCACAGTGTCGAATGCACGCGATATGTCGAAAAATATTGATGCAACAAATTTACCGTTATCCAGTTGCTGATAAACATAGCGGAGCAGGCTAAAACGAGCAGTTTCTGTAGATCTGAGTTGTCTGAAGCCGTGTTGTGTATCGGAGAACAGATTGTATATAAACCGTTCAATAGTTATTTGCCAGATAGGAGGCCATGTTAGGGTGATGAATTTCACCCTGTAAATATGCTGTCAGTCATTAAGAAAAGTTAGGTTATGCTCATTTTATACAAAATGATAATTTTATGTTAATGTACAAAACGTGGTTGCCAGATTTGGTTTTGGATTTTGTGCCACTTTTATTATTGGTTAAGATAAATTTCATGAAAGACAACTTGCTGATTCTGAATACGTGTCATACTTTGTTGAGTAGGAATAATGGTATAATAAAAGTCGTTTTTTTATTGTAATTATAAATTGTATACAAAACTATTTAAATATTACAATTTATGTATTTCTTTCAGTATAAATAAATCAAGCTTTTACAAGCCACTTTAGGCCCATTGCATAACAATCTCCATTGTCCTTTATTCATGATTTTATTTCTCCAGTCTTCTATTCCTTTCCTTGCTATGTCTTCCATTACTGCCTTCTCCCACCTATTCCTTGGTCGCCCCCTTCATCTAGTTTCTTGCGCTCTGCCTTCCAATACTATCTTAGTAGCTCTTCCATCTGGCATTCTCCATATATGCCTAAACCTTCTTAACCTCTGAGCTTTAATGAAGTCTACTATACTTGGCTCCCCATACTTCTCCTGTACGTCTTCGTTTGTAAGTCTTCTCCAACCATCCTCCGTTCGAGTCCCTCCAAATATTTTTCGCAGCATTTTTCTCTTCCACCTACTTATCATGTCTTGATCTGCCACATTCATCGTCCATGTTTCACATGCATACGTAGCTGTGGGTCGAATTACAGTCTTATGAGTCGTAGGTCTGCATTTAGCGAGATTTGTTTTGAGGACATTATACTAGTTAACGCGCCCGCACATCTCGATGCTATTAACCTTGATTTAATTTCTTGTGTGTAAGTTAAGTTTTCAGAGATTAATGTTCCTAAGGAAGTAAACTCCTTAACTCGTTCTATTTTCAACTCTTAATATTACGGCACTATTATTGATTTCTTTATTTTTTCCACTACTTCTTTGTTAAAGTTGCTGAATATTGTCCAGTGGAAGTTGAAAAATGGATATTTTTTTTAATATGGCCACAAGAAAATTGCAGGGAGTTAAGTCAAAAGACCTCGGAGGCCGCACTGTAGACATGTTTTGACTAATAACTCTGTTTTCGTAAAACTCTCCAAGTAAATTTAAATTTTCTTGTGTTGTGTGAAATCTTGCCCCATCTTATTGAAAGTAACCCTTTTGTAGTTCATCGTCACGTAACTCTTCAAAAAACGGCGACAAAATGTCAATACGATATTGTTGTGCATATAGCAAACCTAAAATTTGAATTATTAAAATAAAATTTAATCATTTTGCTGCACTTACCTTCAGAAAATACAGGACCTATAACTCTTCTTTTACTAATTGCAGCCCAAACCCCGTTTTTTGGGGGGTGAAGCGGTTCTTCAACATAAAAATTGGGATTCTCAGAGCTTCACATACTCATATTTTGTGAATTAGTATAGCCTGATAAATAGAAGTATGCCTCATCGGTAAAGACAGTTTTCTCAAACGCATTATCCTTATTTCCTAAATTATTGATAAACCAGTTACAGAATTCCAATCTAACCGGAGGATCGTTTGGCAGCAACCGGTAAGGAAAATAATGCAAATTGCTTCTTAATATCCTATGAGATGTATACGAAACATTTAATTGCTGTCCTAAATGGCGAACAGATACGTGTGGTTGTTCTTGCACAATTTGTCTCGCATTGTTAACTACTTCTTCAGTGCTTATGTTTGGTCGACCACTGCCTTGCTTCCGGTGTACATTTCCAGTTTCGCGGAAGTTATGGACCATTCTTGATAAAGCATCACTAAATACCTTATATTGTATAGCTGTCGCGGGAAACTCCTCATTAAATTTCCTAAAGGAGCCTTCAATAGAATAAATCCAATTTTTATCGACTTTACAAATTAATGCTTCCACATTTAAATAAATGCAAATGTAAAGAATATGAGACTGCGAATGAGATTCCTTGTTGGCATGGATGTCGGTGTGCTGATCTAAAGTCTAAACTTCGAGCGGCTTTAAATTTTCATACGAGAAATGTCTTGAGCTTGGTTTACACTGGGGCCGGATCAGCGTTGGGAGTTGCGTGGTGTGGATTATCAGAAAATAGCCACTCATTTTCCATGTCATAAACAAGAATTTTGATGCAAAAAACCCCCTATTCCACTTCCATTGTTTCATTGCTAGTATCTGAATCATTATCGATACTTGATTCTGACTCAGATTCCTCCAATGAAATAATGAACGGTGGAATGTTTTCAAACGAAATATTTCCCATATGTTTCGCCCAGTCTTCCGAAATAGTTTTTTCACAATGATCACAATGCCACATGTCGGAGGTACACTTTGAAAGAGCTTCAAGCCATAAATTCTTAACCTTATCCTTGGATGAAAGCTGAGAATTTATATGCTTGTTGTAGTAAGTTTTACAGAACCCCCATGCGATTTCAATAGGATTGTATTGGCAATGGTACGGAGGTAATCTAAGAACCTCATGACCATTCTCTTTCAAAAATTCGTCAGTCACGTAACGTTTGTTATTGTCTTTCCTAAAAGGTTGAATTAAACTCCAAAGATGTTTTTTTGTAATTTTGCCCTCAATTTTGACATTGTGTTTAATCAACCAATCCTGCATCTGATCCTTCTTCCAATTAAGTGAGGGTAACTTTTCCAACTGCACCGAATGGTACGGTGCATTGTCCAAGATTACCACACATTTACCAGGAATTTTATTCAGAGCAGGAAGTAACTGATTAACCACCCAATTTGAAAAATCTCCCCGTTCATGGTTTTGTGATAATCCCTAACGTTATTAGTTGAAGATAAGAATAGATCACACCCTTCCAAAAACCCAAATTTAGTTCCCGCATGCAAAACAGTGAAACGCTTTCCCTCCGATTTAATTTTAGACGGATTGCTTTTAATTTCAGAATCGTGTACCCATTGTCGGACGCTAGATCCATTTTGATAAATCCAGGTTTCGTCTAGGTACACGAATGTTATATTTTCACTAGAATTTTGGTATTGCAAGAATTTTCTCAAATAAGTAATTTTGGATGCAACAACATGTTTCTGTTCACATAGAATTTTACGTCCGTTTACATGTTTGTATTTATAACCCATTGATTTTAGAATATTATATAAAGTCGTTTTCCCCTTATCGAATTCGAAATTTTCACGCACGTCCTTTAATAGTCTAGCCAAAGTAAAGTGCTCATTTTTCAAGTGATAATTCCAAATCTGTCGTTGCAAATCTTCCCGAAATGCAAAATTTTTATAGTATGTATCATTTTTAGGTCGTGGGCCAAAAGGTTTAATTTCAAAATTGTCCCGCCCAATAATACTTCTTATAGTTCTTTCGGACACCTAAAACAGTACAAAGCCCAAAATTAAAGCAACAGTTAAGTTTTATGCATAAATACTTGCATCCCAAATATCAGTAAGCCGGGCAAGGATTTCAGTTTCCGTAAGGTCTGGCCTGTCGGTTTTGTAATGCCTGTAGGCCTTTGTAATTTTCAGTTTTGTGTCACCTTTAATTACTTTTGGCATATTGCTCTAGTATTACAATTTGACAGATAGGTATCCATAACGCTGATGTCCATACATATTATGCCTAGTGGCAAACAAAGTATGAAAGCACTGGCAACATTGCACGTTTAACCTCAAAATATCAAATTAGACACTTTCGTGGGCCTCCTGTACATAACAGCTGATTCTGACAAAGTGTCAGAAAGAGATTCTAGGGAGTTTTAATTTTCTTAAACATAAAAACAAAATTCCATGTCTATCTACTTGGCAAATAACTATTGAACGGTTTATAGTCAAAATTATACCCATTCAGAGTCACGTGACCTTTGTCTGTCACTGTTCATCTTTAGTAAAATAGATGAAATGGAAGAAATTTGAAAAAAAGGCATGTCGATTCATAAAATTAATTTTAAAATTTGACGTTTCTAATCTGTCAGATTATATTTTTCGTGTAAGTGATTGAGATAAGGGTAATAAAACCTAAAATTGTCGAGCCGAAAACTGGAAATTAAAAGAAACCATCGAACATGCGGTATAACGAGCAGTCACAACAATTAATTTGAATATTATGCGTTGTTTTTTATGAAGAGTACAATATTAATAAAAGTAAATCAACAGTTTCACCCTCCAACGCTGTTCGCCGTGCTTCTCTTGCGTTAAATATCTCGGAAAGCACAATTTACCGAAAATATGAGCCAGAAAGTGAAGAATGCAAAAACGGAAGTCGACGAAGCAGTCAAGACACTATATATAAAATGTATGTAGCTAAAGAATTTGTAACCATAAAAAATCTAAAAAATGCTTGGTTGAAGAATCTGGAGGAGATTTTTCACATTCAGTTTCTTCCCTAAATAGATTGTGCAAGGAAATAGGCTTCAAATGGCAATGTTCTACAAGGTGGCGCAAAAGTCCTCACTCGATTTCCTAAGACAGTAACTTTGTTTGTAAATGAAAAGAATTGGTTCTGTTTGTTGATTATGTTTATTTAGACGTTTAATTTTTTGTCCATTAAGTCTCGAAGACAATATCAGTCAAGTGGACACCGCCAGAGTTGATGAAAATTTGGGCTTGTTTTACAGCATTTTTCATGACTTTTCTCAAAACTTCTGGCGATAAATTCTCCACTTCTAGTCAGATGTTTTCCTTTAGGGCCGCCAAGGTCTGTGACTTGATCGTATAGACCCGTGACTTCAGAAAACCCCAAAGAAAGAAGTCTGGAACGGTCAAATCGGCCGATCTTGCGGGCCAGTGCAGATCTCCAAAACGAGAGATGAAGCGGTCGGGAAAAGCTTGCTTCAGAATATCCACTGTCGTTCATGCTGTGTGTGCGATTGCACTTGTAGGGAACATCTTTAAGTCTTTCACCAAAATTCGCTGTTAAGACCGTCTGCCGATACCTAAGTGCGTGGCCCATCGTCTGGTGGATGTTTGAGGGTCCTCTTGGACATCTGCAGCCACAGCAGCGATATTCTCGACCGAACGGCTACTCCGGGGCCGGCCACGTCTGAAACTGTCCCGTATTGAGCCAGTCTGCTCTAGGCGAGTGGCTAAACGCCACAGTGTTTGCACATTTGATGCCACACGACCAGGGAATCGACAACAAATTTCACGTGGAGCCAAAAGCACTGACCGATTATTTATCAAAAACATTGACACAAAGTATTCCGCGTTCTTGAGGAGTATAGCGATCCATGTTTGTCTATGTGTATTCTGCTTCTGTTTGCTTCACGAATGTCAAAGTCGCGATGACATAAGATGCCATTTGCAAAAATGAGAGCATGTTCCGATAGGGTGATTACTTTTGCGCCACCTATTATAACAGAATATGCATGCACAGAAATTTACTTAAAATTTGCTATACGCAGCAGGTTTTCTTTAACCTGTAAATTCAGTTTAATTTCATATAAGAGAATAAACCCGTAGCAACCTTGTTTTAGAAATTGGCATATGTCAGGATAAGCTACAAAACGGAATGTCATTTATTTTCCTAAAATTGCATTTTTAAGAATCGACATACGTAAAATTACTAGATTATCACGTGACTCCGAATGGGTATAAATTTGACTATTCAACACTATAACATATAAGCCAATCACATTGCAGACATTTGCTTTTTTCAACCAATAACAGCAGTATATCACTGAATATTGGGCACCATGCAAAATATTCACAAAACAATGTACGTACTCAAAAAATAAATAGCCTTGTTGCGAAGCATCGCTTAGCAACGATGTTCTGTCCTTAGTGATATCGCTAGGTTACGTAAC
This sequence comes from Agriotes lineatus, assembly GCA_940337035.1. Classification (NCBI taxonomy): domain Eukaryota; kingdom Metazoa; phylum Arthropoda; class Insecta; order Coleoptera; family Elateridae; genus Agriotes; species Agriotes lineatus. The sequence continues at coordinate 22,517 of CALNHX010010385.1, read as the reverse complement.
ACACTAAACCCCAACAAACTGTGTGGCTTGTTTTAAAATTTTAAAATGCTGTGTTTTGGAAGTATTCCGCTGAATTTAATTGAGAATGAATAATTATATTAATTGTTGGATTATTTTTCAATAAAGTTAATCGTTATGTATTAATATTGTTAAATAGTCGTCCCAAATACCACTCGAAGTGGATCTATTTTGTTGAAATATTTTGCCATTTCCATAGAAATTATTGCAAATTTCACTCAAAAAAATCACATTTAAATGTCACTCGCCTTCGGCTCGTGACATTTTTGATGTGATTTTATATCGTGAAATTTAAACGCAATAATTTACATGGAAACGACAAAATATTTGTCAAAAATATATCCACTGCTTGTGGTATTGCCCTTGACTATATTTATTCAGGAACGATACCATTCGATTTGCCACAACTTTTTCGCACACTTTGGAAAAGACACTCAGAACTGATAATTAACTAATTTTTTAATTAATTTCGGTGTGTTAAGTGCCACTTTTTTTCACTCAGTGAAAAAAAGTGACACTTTGCTTTTAATTTAGGAATGAACGATTCTAATTGGACGTTTCCTTAGTTACCAATCGACGTTTCCTTAGTTACCAGAACTGACCAACGCACTTGACTAAAATGAAGGCAAATACAATTCTATACAAAATAGGCTTGGATTTGAATGTTTAATGAAATTTTAAAAAATCTTATAGACAACTCGTGTTAGCGTGGTTATTTTTCAAGCGTGTGGAATATTAAACTTGACTGCGCCTCGTTTAATAACCCTCCACACTTGTGAAAAAAAGTTGCACTTGTAACACTTGTGGTCTAAATAGCTATTAATACTTTTGTAGATATTATTAATATTATTATTAAAGTAAAAATAATTAGATTAACTTTGTTAATAAGATTTATTTCATAATTATACAATTATAGGAGGGCATAAATTTACGAGGGCACAAGAAACTGTTAATATCTGATCTACCACAGCAACATCGTCAGTTTTCTTTTTCGCCAGGAACATGGGCATCGTTTCGTGAAGAACTGTATTTTTTGACGAAGGACTCCAATATTGCGTTTGACGTGTATTCTGAAAAAAAGATATAGGTAGTTAAGATAATTATTGTAATAATATACTTGCACTACCTCACGCTTGCTATATTCCTGGTTGATTCTATATCCCTTGGATCGAGCTGCCGTATCCCTTTTAGAAAAGCAGGCGTAATCATTGTGGCCATATGTAGTCCTAGGGAGTCTTTTATTAAAAAGCCACGATCTGTCAATACAAAATCTCCTGTCAAGAGATTGTTTAAAATCCCACAATCCTCTGTTAGACCTTTATCGCTTATTCTGCCACCATATCCATGTGATATAAATGATATTGATCCAGGAGGAGTGATGCCTATTAGTACCTTTACCGTATTATGTTGTTTGTACGTAGACCATGTAGTACATTGTACTTCAAGGCTACTTGATTTTTCCACTCTCATCTCAAAACAATCGATTATTACTGAAATCTTGTTGCCAAATGCTACCTTGAAGCACCGTTATCAAAAATGTGCCTCTAAGCATGTTTTACGTACTGAATTAGGAATAAATATATATAATTAAATGTGAACTGTATATATTGTATGTATTTGGTGTAGCATTTGCCATATAGTAGACGTGTGTAAAAGAATTTTTTTTTGTAATGTCACAAATAAAGTATATCTATCTAACACGCAAAACTTTAAATGCGCGCGGGCTACAGCGTCATTCTTCCATGCTCACGTAAAACTTTTACATTCGCTGGAAAATTCTCATTTTTTTTAACTTTTAGAACAATCCACTATTAATTCACTAGCGATTTAAGAAGAAAATTAACTTGCTAGCATATATACATTATAAACAGTTACTGATGGAAACTATTATAGAGATAATAATAATAATGGCAGTTTAAAATGACAAAGAAATAATAATTAATCGAGTTATGTAACAATAACAGTAACGGCGTAACTGGAGACTTGAGTTACCACATTTATATTTTTATGACGCTCAACGCCTCAACGGCTTAAACCTGAAAAGAAACACAGATTGCAGGCAGCTGAAAATTATTTCGGTGGCGCAAATAATTCTCACATATAATCTCATAAAAGCATTAATTCTTTCCGCCATTTTTGTTACTGCGTTCCAACAACGTCGTATTAATTAGGACGCCTTCCAGAGGCAAGCGTTTCCTTTCCAGAGACTTACCATTTGAAAAATTTTTTTTTGAACTTTTCCTTACTGCCAATCTCTAGCGTGCTTTTAAAACTTTCTTTAGTGCAACAAAAGTTATTAAATTCGTTGTACATTTTAAATGCGGCATATGCCGCGGGTTTCAGCTAGTACAAAATAAAACATTAACTGGTCATATTACTAACGTGGAATACGAGGTGGCAATATTAAATCAACAAACGAAAGGAGTGAAAGACAATACAGACAAAACAATAATTACTATGTTAGATCAAAAAATTGAGGGCAAAGCACAAATCTTAAATCTAGAATAAAAACAGGAATTAAAATAGCAGAGGTTGTTATAATAATTTAGGAGTACATCAAGTTGTATACAGTTTAAGTTAAAATAGAATAGAGAAATTTGATGTTAATGATGAAATTAACCCAAAAAAGTTAATGGAGAAACTAGAATTATTAATCGAAGATACAAGAAAAGTATATGGGCAATTATATGATTACCAAAAAGAATTAAGAATAGTAGGGGATAGTTTAGGTGATAGTATATTAAATTGCTTTTTTAAATAAACAAGAATGAAATTGTTTCGAAGATTTTAAAAACAATTTTCTAGATTATTATTAGGGTGAAAAAACAACAACTGATATTTAAAGAGTTACTTAATTCAAACTTTGCTTTCACCCCAATAATAGTCCAGATTTTTAAAAAAATCTTGTAATTGCCCAGTATTATTAATGCACAGTATGATAAAAAATCAGCTTTAAGTAAGGAAAAGTATGCCACACAAAAATGTTTTTTTTCTAATGTTTATAAAAAAACCCTAAATTTTTACAAAAAAAATCCAAGAGGCAGTTTTTGTGGAGTCTTAATCAAGAAATTCAAAAACATCAAAACCGAAAACAATCAATGACGTCCGCGTCCCTAATAACATTAAAGACATCTAACATAGTTTTTAAAACAAGAGTTTTGCCGGGTATAGCAATACCAATTTTTTGTACTATACATTTCCAAGTTCGCAAGTCGTTACGTTTTATAGCATTACGTAAATGAAAATTATTTATTTCTTTGTTTTAAAGAAAATACATTGTGAGTTTTTGATCTAATTGTTCGCTGTTCACAAAATACTGTTTCATTATTAAAAAAGCTGTCTTTGTAATCGTCAAATGTAATTCTATTCAAAGCAGCTCTGGTAATACCTTTAGCTTTCCTTGTAATTCTAAATTCCTCATCCTCTAATGTTTTCAACGCATACAATTTTGCACGTAGACCAATAAATTCGGTAATTATTTTTATATTCATTTCATCTTTCATTAGACCTAATACTTTTTATTAACCTGTGGAAGGTTATATGGATTGTTCGAAGCATAATCGCTTGTATTAGATTTGTGAATATCTTCTCGTATAAAATCGTATATATTTGGAAGGCTAAAGTGATATATGAGACTATCAGTGTCTGTGTACAGCAATTTTGATTAATTTCCCATCTTCTGTTTAATACATTTATAATGAAAATCACATATTAAAATTTTTGAAAGACCTAGAATTGAAAATCCAATATATTGCTATAGCCCCTATTTAAGGAAACTATGCCTTCAAAATAATTCTGTTATATTTTTAATGACTTTTAATATAATCAAGACCTCTTATCTCATTGGGCTGGGTTCATCGAATCTAGCATGCTATCTAATATTGCAATGAAATATTATAACCTCAAATTAGCTTTATATTTGAATGTCAAAATTTACTTTTCAAACTCTTCACACTAAGGTGTACTGACAACTATGCTTTTACATTTGATGTTTAAAATTTGTTGACTTTTCTAGATAATTTTGCTTCAGTTTCCGTTAATTACTTTCAACATTTGACAGTATTCAAAACTTCAGTCTAAACTTATTTTAACAAACCTGTTTCTGTTACTTACGTCCTCACTACGCACAACACTCACCACTAACAGCCTTCTCGAACAGGTAACACCCTCAAAACCTCCAACAGCTAATCCTTCCTTGGTCCTATGAACTGATGCAAGCTCCAACCTCCTGCAGCTGCCAATGTCAGGCGTCACAACCAGCTCCTACCTTTAGCCCTGTAAGTTACTGAAAAGAACACTTTTTTTCAGCAGCTACCGCTTCCTCTAGTCCAATCACCACAGCCACTGGTTCCTGTTGTATGCCTGTACCATCAATCCAATTTCTGTCACTATCCTGCTCGCTCGCTCACATCCAACCAACTCAACTGCCTCCAAAACCTCGTCCTAGTTACTGCTGCAGTCCACAATCCTGCTATCACACGATCTATTTGTCCAGGTAAGTTATTCTCCTTCTGTTATTTTTAACTATTAACTTTGTCCAATTATTTTCAGGTATGCTGACAGCTCAAACTTCATATTCCAAATATCGATCCAATTCTTCACATAATCAATATGAAATTACTTCCCATCACTTGTAGTTCGATGCAATAAATCCACTTTCAATCGATGATGATTATTTTTGTTTACCAATATTTCAATAACTGTTTTTCTTTGCTTTTAACCTTAATATTCATAATACCATATTAAATAAATAATTATTGCAGTTATTCCCATTAATTTTTAATATTTAATTTTCCATAAATTTTCTTACAACTGCCTTTATGAGTACTTATTTGGTAACTGTTTTATAAACAACTTTTTTATATACTAGTAACGATTATTTATGCACACTATTTAATTAATTTAAAATAATACTAACAATACATAATTTTCTTAACAAACACAATTGTCGATGTAACCTTAGTTTGAATTTTTTTATTTCGTTAATTATTTATACTTGAATTTTTGAGCCCGTGCGTGCACGTCATCAATCCGCCTTTTAGTAAGGTTTTCAGTACCAACATTTGAAAAATATAAAACTACTCTTTTTTTCAATAAAATAATGATTAATATTGCTTTTGCTAATAATATAGCTTCATATATTGCTATAGCCGTACATTTTTTGTTTTAATATTTCATAATTTCCATGAACAATAGCAAAAACTATACTTCGTCGGGGTACTTTGTGTTTTCAAGTTCTGCTCAGGGAATTAACACGTACGCATGTCGCTTTTTAAAACGACTTATTTGTTATAGTGGTTTTGACAGGTGTTGACAGTGACATATAGTTTAGTTTGCATTTTAAAAATCCGTTGTTTTCATAACGAATATTGCGAACAAGTTATACTGTTGTTTTTCCGCTGCTACAAATTACTTACTTTGGGGAAGAGTTTAGTTGCTGGAAACGTATAGGGATCTTTAAGCTAAAATGTCGACCGCCTTACCCAGAAGGTCAAAAGTGCTTGTTGCCGCTTTGATAAGGTATTTTGAACGAGAAAGAGACAACGATGGTGCACTTATACCGCTAACTGCTGTGAGACAAGTAAGTAATTTACACCTGTAATATAATAATTCGTAATATAATGACCAACTTTCTAATGGTTTGGTGTTACAGAGAGTTGCCAATGCTTTAAATTTAAGCATACGAACAGTCTGTTCTATTTCGCAGACCTGCAAATCTCTATACTGTATACACCATGGTTCAAAATAGTAAGTTGATACACCTATCATCATAAAGGACAAAATAGCCGAAAAACGCCGCCTCAGGCAACGATGGCAACTTACCAGATCGGACCTCGACAAACGAGAGTATAATAGGGCCAGCAAACATCTAAAAAAACTCCTTAGTCAACATTAAAATCAAGGAATACAGGCCGATGCCTTTGCTGAATATCTCACCAAAGTGTTTACACCCTTCCCTTGTCAACTCCCGAATGAAGATGCCAAAGATCAACATAAAGAAATCTCCAGGATATGACCAGATCGCTGGGACAATTATCAAACAATTACCAACTAAAGCTATACAAGCCCTTACACATCTGTATAATTCTATCCTCAGAATCCGGCACTTCCCAAGTCAATGGAAAACAACGCAAATAATCATGATTATGAAACCTGGTCAACCACCAACGGAAACTACATCATACAGGCCCATATGCCTACTCCCATTCTGTCAAAAGTCCGTGAAAAATTGATTCTGAATAGATTAATGCCAATTTTAGACGACCAAGAACTAATCCCTAACCATCAATTTGGTTTCCGTAAACAACATGGTACCGTGGAGCAGGTGCACAGAATAACGGACAAGATATACAGAGACTTGGAAGGAAAAAGGTACTGCTCTGCAGTGTTTTTGGATGTCAAACAAGCTTTCGATCGAGTTTGGCACCAAGGCTTATGCTACAAGCTCAAACAATACCTACCCTACCAGATGTTTGAATTTCTGAGCTCATACATAACAAACAAGCACTTTTTGATAAAATACAAATACGAAAATACAACATTACACCCTATCTCCTCTGATGTACCGTAGGGCAGCGCATTGGGTCCCATCTTATATTTAATATACACTGCTGACCTACCCACATCGCGTCTAACAACATCAGCGATCTACGCAGTCGACATGGCCATTCTAGCCTCTCACATCAATCCACAAGCCGCCTCAAAGTATCTCCAAGCTCATCTCAACAAAATCCAATGGTGGGCCAACAAATGGCGAATCAGAGTGAACGGAGCTAAGTTCCAACACGTAACCTTCACTATGAAAAAAGAAAATTGCCCTCCAATAACACTCAATGGACACCCACTACCACACTCAGAGGCAGTCAAATATCTGGGTCTACACATTGATAGGAGACTAACCTGGAGAACCCACATATTCACCAAGCGTAAGCAACTCGGCCTTCAACTCCAAAAGTTATACTGGCTCATCGGTAGAAAATCTAAACTATCATTGGAAAATAAACTCTTAATTTACAAAATAGTTCTTAAACCAATATGGACTTATGGGATCTCCCTGTGTGGTACTGCAGCTACTTCCAATTTGGCAATGCTTTATCGGTTCCAAAATAAAGTACTAAGAATGATCTTTGACGCGCCATGGTAATAATGTGATTTTAAGTGATCTACAAATTCCCACAGTGAAAAGTGAAATTAAAAATTTTAGTGCGAGATACAAAGACAGACTGACCGTTCACCTCAACGATTCTGTGCAGCACCTTATGGAAGATAATAATAAACCCAAAAGACTTAAACGTTTTAAGCCATCTGATTTACCTACAAGATTTTAACTGTAACTGTAAATTACTTTTGACAAATAGTATATTCTTTTCATAACCCATACATTACATATTAAAATAATGTAAAGGGAGATTTCGCTGGAATTCTGCCCCACGTGTTACCTCTTAATCATCAGTGCTTACACCAAATCCTATAAAATACTTATTGCCAAATAATCTATGGCAGATTGTATAATTAATGGAGAAATAAAAAAACAGCAATGTTTTGCTTCTTAATATCTAAAAGCTTCTTTTAAATTAAATTCATTAATTACATGTAAATCCATGTTTAGCCTGAAGAAGTGTCTAGATATTAAAGATTGAAACGTTGCAAATATCTGTCCTATTCCAGTAATTGTTTAATACCATACTAATGTTGTATTTTTAACTCATTGTTTTTCTTAACTACTTGCGTTTATTGTTTTCCACTCTCTAAACTTGTGTCTGTATTAAGTTACATTTTTATTGGATTTGTGTTGTCTATAAAATTTAATGTTTTAGTTATTTTAAAATGATACTGAAATGATTTATTTGATTTAGTTGTTAAAATACTGCGCAATTCCAATTATTATTCTTTGTAAAAATATGTAAATTATTTTACTATTATAGTCAATTTATTCGTTATTTCATGTGGTACTCAATACAATGTTTTTACTAAAATAAATCGAGCAAAATTGTATTTTTAATTAATTTTAAGTTGAGTCCGAAAAATTACATAAATACCTGCAGAGTACCTGTTATAAGTAGCCTCAACAGATAAATAACATATACAGCGAGCAAGCAAAGTATCAGTTATAGGAAAATGCGCCTTATCTGTATACCTGAAGTGCGCCAATTCATTTCACACAAGCTACATCATTCAAGTTTTCAAAGTGCTGATTTTCTGAGGTAGTTTGGTCACTTAATTTTACATTAATTGTAATTATGTAAATTAATATGATGTTGTCTTTAGTTTTCCTGTTGTGGTTTTTTCTTTCATCTTTAAAATATTAATTTAATATATTCATTAAATTCTAACTGTTAAAGTTGTATTTTATCTACCTTTTACTTCACGTTAAAATGCAATTTTATCGTCTAGACGATAAAAAATTACATATTCACCTTGTTGGTAGCACTGCCAAGCTATGTGAAATCCGAAATTTGCAGGTTATATTTTGCATCAGTCTGTGTCAAACAACGTACTTTTAGTGACTGTATAAGGATCATATAAACATACTAGGAGATGATGTCATCAATATGTTATGACGTGCACGCACGGGCTCAAAAATTCAGGTATAGTACATAAACGTGTGGTTATTATTTTTGCGGTGAGGTTAGGTTTCATGTCGACAGGTTGACATTTCATTATTTTAAATTGTATAGGGCATTCACTAAACACAAAAACATTAAAAAAAATTGAAGTTGGCATGTGCATATAATTTTTGTGCTAGGGATTCTTTATTTTGATTTGCAAAGGTTTCCACACCTGCTTACAGGCAGATTTGAATTTAAAAATTACAATTAATATTTCTCATTGTCACTGTCAAAGTAGATATTTTTCTAGAAATTTCCACCTCAAGTTATATAAAATGTAGTAATAGTGATTTACTATACAGGGTGTAAAAAAAGTCTGGAATATAGCAAATATTTCAAAAACTACCGGAGATGAATTTTTCAAAATTTCCAGACTTATATAGGTAAAAACGGTGCATCTATGAAAAACAAAAACGTTTCTGTAACTGTACAGGGTTAGTCAGAAAAATACCAACTTTTGTATTTTAAATTGGACACCCTGTATATTACCGAGGAATCAAATAGTCCTTCAAAAGACAAATTCAACGATATAGGGTTTGACGGATTTATCTGTCAAAATGACAGATGTGGGGTGACTTAAAGAATAAGGTTTACAACAATAGACCGGTTAATATTGAAGCTTTAAAGGATCATATTAGAAATGAGATACGTCAAATTCGATGGGATACTGTCTTTAAATTCTCGTAAAACGTTGTCAAAGTCTACTTAATTCTAAAAGTTACTCATGAACGAATTATTATCGCGCCATAAGTACTAAGACAATTGGCAACTATGTTTTTTCAAATGGAATAATTATTTTTGAAATATATTTTTTTTAAATTGGCTTTGTAAGAGCTACTTTTAAACCAAATGGCGAATATGGTACATCGTTGAAAAGCTCTTTTGTTGTAGTTTTCAACTGTTTAATGAAACTCATATTGCTCCTTACAATACGAAAAATATAAGAGCTAATAAAAATCCTTAATTATGAAAGTTTACGTACCACAATCAAAGAAATTTAGTATTAACCAATACAATTTTACTGAAAGAAATGATTCCACTTTAATCCAAATACTCCTAAAAATTAAAGGTAAGGATTTAATCAATAAACAAACACTTCTTAGTAATATTAACAATAATTAATTTCTAGCCAAGCATCAATAAACAAAATATGAAACAAACATAAACCTAAACAGTTAAAGGAAAAACAACATTAATTATGGATGTTTAATAAGATTATTTTTATTCCAAAAAAATTGCCGCTAATAATCAAGAAATATAAAGAAGAATAACAAAGAATACACTTAAAAAAAACGACAAAAACTACAAAAGTGATTACTACTCTGGTAACAAAAACCGATCTCTATTAACTTTTAATATTTGTCTTTTAGCAAAATAATTTTTAAAGAAAACATACGGAAAAAAACAAAAAATAATCACAATCCTATCCTGTTCTTCAATACTTATTGGCAAAGTTGGAGTTTTGAAGAAAAAAGAAAAATTATATTTTCAATTTTAAACAAGAAGATGTAATGGAAACTATTCAATAATTTACGATATGTTTTTTCCTGTATGTATTAATTGTGAGGTTTATTCTTTCACCTATTCTCTAATTGTTTGTTTGTTTTAAACTTTCAGATTATCTACTGCAAAAGGCTTGTATTTTAAATTTATTTTATCTGAGGAAGCTGGTATAACCAGCGAAACGTTATAATTAACTTTTAAATAAAATTTTAATGTGTTTTTGACAATACAGAGTTCGGAACGAAACTTATTTTTCATTAGAATTTTCAAGTAGCTAAGCTAATACAATGCTAACATAGCTGATTTCATCTCCAAATTACTAATTTAAAAATGGTATCTTTCTTCATGTTATAGTTTGTATTTAAAATTCCTTTATATTCCTTTATTTCATATTTAATCTTCTCCTATGTACCCTTTTACACTATTCCAATGATAAATTAACTTTCATAAAAGTGTTTTATTATTAAATTTTCTTGATACAAAATTGTTAGTTGTACAGTCGTGTGCAAATAAATCTGGGACAGTGTTTTTTTCACATGCAGATTCAGTTAAGAATTGAAGAATATCTTCATGGATTTCCTGCTATCGGAAAGAGTTACATTAAACTTTAACAGGTACTGAAACCCGTAACTCTCTCTGATAAGAGGAAATCCATGGAAATATTCTTCAAATTCTTAACTGAATCTGCATGTGAAAAAAACACTGTCCCAGATTTATTTGCACACGACTGTACATTTTAAAATAAAAAAAAATAGTTGTTATTTTATCAAAATATCATTCACAAATTACGGGGAAGTATACCAAAATGCAATAGCTGCAGCTCTGCTTTATGCACAGAGGTTTCCTCAAAGATATCATTCGGGTCGAGAAAATTTTCTACATGTTGTCCAGTACTTACGGGTGGCGCAGCATGGATTCGACGCGCTCAGGTGTTCATTGAAAACGAAGGAAATCACCTCGAACAATTGTTGTGACACTTCAGTTTATATATATATAAGCGAGGTTTTTACAGCCCGTCCGGCCATTTCTCGCATCCTAGTCGCCATCTTTTTCTGTCGTGCCACTCATCTTCTTCCAACTGTCTGATTTCCATTGCCTTTCTTATTTCATCCATCCATTTACTTCGTGGCCTTCCTCTTCTTCTACATTCTCTTGGCACCCATTGCCATACCTGTAGATGTAATCTTTCTTCTTCCATTCGTTTTAGATGTCCGTACCAGAGCAGTTTTTTTGTTTCTGTTGCATCCGTGAATGTCCTCCTAACATCCATTCTATCTTTAATTTCTTCATTTTTCACATGATCTAATCTCGTTACTCCACAGCATCTCCGCCAGTAGTTCATCTCAGTTGCTGTTATTCTGTTTGATAATCTTTTATTAGTTACCCACAGTTCAGAGCCGTAACTGACACAGCTTTCAATCAGCGTCGTAAAAATATTTTTTTTGTTTTTCTTGAAACCCCATTTACTCCACAAAATAGAATTTAGTTCTTGAGTTATTCATCTTCCTTGGCCGATTTTAGCTAGAATGTATTTTTCACCTCTACCATCTGAAGTTATTGTGACCCCTAGGTATTTATATTGGTCGACTGAGCTGATCCTTCCTTTTTCTGTAACGATGTCTTGGCCTTGAGCTCCGACTGCCATATATTTAGTTTCGGCAAGATTAACTTCAAGCCCCCATTTGGTATACTCTTCGATGAGTTTTCTGAGAATGTAGCCGAGTCCTAGACCCTAGCTGAGGATGCAGACGACATCAGCTACATGCTCAGAAAACTAATCGAAGAGTATACCAAATGGGGGGCTTGAAGTTAATCTTGCCGAAACTAAATGGGTCTAGGACAACTCGGCGCCGCCATCTCGGCGCCGCCATCTCGGCGCGGGGCCATCTCGGCGCCAGCCAACTCGGCGCGAGATCATCTCGGCGCCGAATTTAAATTCGCAAACTACAGTGTGCACTACGTAAGAAAATTATTATAAACAAATAATAAATAAAGTGATCGCCAAAAAGCTGGCATCAAATGAAAAAAAATAGAATTTCTCGGAAAATCAAACACTAACGACCAGAGGTAATTGCAAAGTGATTACAAATGGGCCAAACAAAAGTTGTCACGTGACTTCCGTTATCAGTAAAATTCAACATTTTTTTAAAATAATTACAAAAAATGAATTTACTACCCAAGATAGGGACAATATTTACGAAATACAGTTGTTTTCTGGCCTTGACATTGTTCAGTTAGCTAAAACTAGCACATAATAAAAATCGTATGGAGATCTTGCTTAATTTCCGAAAAACTTCGAAAAACGCCACTTTTAACTAAGTAAAAATCAGTCAATATATCTAATACGGGCTAAATAGGTTTTCGGACAAGCTGTCATCCTGTATAAAGTGAAATGTAAACATTACCAATATTTTTTTATATATATATATTTATATACAGGGTGATTTTTAAGTTGATTCTTTCCGTTTACCAGAAAATAAAGCTAAAAAAATAAGTATTTTTTTATTTACCACTTTTCCGAAATATCAAAACTAACAAAGATACAGGGCGTTAAAGTTTCAAATTAAAAACTAAACTTTGGCGCAAAGGCGGCTGGACAATTTTATTTTTGTTTATCTCTGGTGTCAAGCAATGATCTGTCAAGTAGTTTTCCAATGTAATTTTCTTAATGTTATTGCTGCAATAATGGCTCATGTTTATGAAAATAATGAATGAGTGAATATGCTTATTATTTACTGGGAGTGTCGTCAAAATGCCGCTGCCGCATCGCTCTTATACACGGAATGTGTGTGTAGAAGCGAATGCTGATAATTTTGATCATTTAAGTTAGATTAAGTTTAGTTTAATTTTCGTTAAGTAATTTTAGTTCATACTTTGAAACTTTAACACCTTGTAAATCCGTTAGTTTTGATATTTCGCAAAAGTGGTAAATGGCTTACTTTTTTTAGCTTTATATCCTGGCAAAAGGAAAAAATCAACTTAAAAATCACCCTGTATATACAGTGTGTCCCCGGATAGGTGAAACGACTCTTGTAAAAGGTAAAAAATGCTTAAATTTTAATTTTTTGGGGTTCAGCCTTGCTTGGTTAAAGGCGAATTTTTAACAGCATTTCAGTTTTGAAAAATCAAATATGCCTTGAAAGTCTTCAAAAAAACTATTTTTTGTACTCATGACTTCAAAATTCATATTTCCCGGTCATTCCCGATACGCCGAAAGTTACTTTTCCCGCACTGCGGTGTTTTGTACTTTTCAACAAAAACTATAGGGGAATTGGGTTTTCGTTAAGTTTTTATAATAAACGGGGCTGCGCGCGCTATTGCGCCGTCTATTCTATTCAATTTACCACCATTTTTAGGCCTATTACGTTGGTCCATCTCCAAGGGGGCTCTTGGGGTTCCGTCCATCTTCAAAGGGGCCTCTGGGGCTCCGCCCCTCTCCAAGGGGGACCTCGGGACACACACGTCTGGATCGTTCTCCTTTATTATACAGGGTGTCTCAAAAAGAATGGGACACCGATTAGCCATAGATTCTTTACGTCATAATAAATCTATTAAACCTAATATACCTTAGTACACAGTACCTTCAGTAAGAAGTTATAGGGCCTTGAAGTTCAATTTTTTAATTTTTAATTTTTTTGGTGATTTACACAAATGTAGAAATATCTATTTGAATTTTGGTATACATACTTACTGTTATATACTACATTAATAGAAAAAATTTCATAAACTAGACTTGACTGTAAAGGGCACTTTACCTAACTTTCAAAACTTTGTTTAGCTCTAACTTCGTTATATGTAACATTTTTTAAAATTTTAGGTTATTCTCTGAAAGAGAATTAAAAAGCACAAAAATAATGTACTCTTAGTTTTTAAGCCTTAAAGCAACCGTTTACCTTAAAATGCCCATCACAGGTTTTTGGTTGTCATTAAGATGTGCAATTATCAAGTAGCCATGATCACAAAAACAATGGGTAATAATTGTAATCTAGTAAACAACAACAAGAAATCAATTAATGACGTTGGTGACATCAGGTTTTTGTCTTTTGTGCTTACGAAAATGCTGCGACATAACGAACCTTTCAGCATTGGAGAATTCGTTATGGAGCGGCATTTTCTTAAACATAAGAGAACAAATTCTTATGTCACTAATGTCATTAATTGATTTATCATTGTTTTTTACTAGATGATCATTGTTTTTATGATCATGCCTACTTGATAATTACATGTGTTAGTGACAACCAAAAACCTTTGATAGGTATTTTAAGGTAAACGGTTGCTCCTACGCCTATGAAGTAAGAGTAAATTATTTTTGTGTATTTTAATTTTCTTTCAGATAATAAAAATTCTAAAAATTGTTACAGATAACAAAGTTAGAGCTAAAAAAAGTTTTAAAAGTTAGGTAAAGTGCTCTTTACAGTCAAGTCTATTTTACGATTTTTTTTCTATTAGTGCAGTATACAATAGTAAGTATGTATACCAAAATTAAAATTGATATCTCGACATTTATAAAAATTAACAAAAAAATAAAAATAAAAAATTGAACTTCAAGGCCCTATAACTTCTTACTGAAGAGACTTTGTACTAAGGTATATTAGGTTTAATCGATTTATTATGACGTAAGGAATCTATGGCTAATCGGTGTCCCATTCTTTTTGAGACACCCTGTATAGAGTATTGTCCCTCGTTGGTTTAATTGCGCCTGCAAACACCAGAAGCGCTGTAAACGTCAACAAAAACTAACAGGTGCGTAGGATAGGTATAAAAGTTTAGTGATTTGTGCTGTCAACTCAGTAAATTAGTAAAACACTAAATAATATTTTTTTTATTTTTTAAAATATTTTCAGTTATTCGTTACAAAAAACATTGTACTTAACTCCTTCGGGAAAAATTTTCCCGAATTCGCACTACATGCAGCACTCACTTCGGTCGTGCTGCAAACAAAGTGTTCATTCGGGAAAATTACGAACTTGCTAGGTAAATAACTATTACTGTAGAGTAGCGCGTCTTTTATGTAGCAAATACGACAAAAAGTTATTAAGAGAAGTTGTTTAGAATCAACATCTAGGTTCCTATACCAAATTTCAAAATCCTCTGCTAACTTTGATCTCTCACATTATCTTTTATGTTTAGGTCCCATATCAAAGAATTTTACTTTTAACAAAGACGGCTATGGAAAAACAAACATTTTTTAAAAAGTTTTTTATTTCATAATAAAAAAAATTGTTAAAAATAAAATTCTTTGATTTGGAAAATAAACATTAAAGAAATATTTGTCATATAAAAAGCACTTTACTTAGAAAATGGCGTTTTTCAAAATTGTGTAAATCCAAAAAGTGCTATTTTTCGGAATTTAATCAAGATTTCAATGATATTTTTTATTGTGTGGTAGTTTTAGCTGACTGAACAATCTCAAGACCAGAAAACTTTTTTTTCATAAAATGTGTCTCTATCTTGACTAGTAAATGCATGCTTCGTAATTATTTTAAAAAAAACGTAAAATTTTACTGATAACGGAAGTCATGAGACAACTTTTGTTTGGCTCATTTGTAATCACTTTGCAACCACCTCTGGTCGTCAGTGTTTGATTTTCCAAGAATTTTTTTTTATTTGATGACAGCTTTTTGACGATCACTTTATTTATTATTTTTTGATAATAATTTTCTTGCGTAGTGCACAATGTAGTTTGCAAATTTGAATTCGGCGCTGAGATGGCGGCGCCGAGTTGTCCGGCTTCGCCTCAGCTAGCACCACCTGGTCGTCACAAATAACAAAGTATAAATATTTCTGTTTCCAATTTGAACTCCCATTCTGCTGCATTTCCGTATCCACATTTTAAGTGTTGCATTTAAATATATTTTAAATAATGTCGCAGATATTGAGCACCCTTGTCTTAATCCTTCATTTACAATAAATTCGTCAGATATGGTAGTTTCTACCTTTATACAGCTGGCACTCCCTTCGTAGAATCCCTTTATGGCATTTATCAGTACTTTGTTTATTTCGCTTGCTTCCAAAACTTCCCATAATGTGTTTAACGGTACACTATCGTATGCCTTCTTAAGGTCCACAAACACCATATGAATTTCTCGTCCACACGCTATTTTCTTTTCTATTAATTGTTTTATACAAAAGACGTTATCTGTACATGATCTGCCGGGGCGGAAACCACTTTGAATTTCTAGTTCTTCTGCTTCTCGCTCAAGTCTTTGTTTTAAGATTCGACCATACAGCCTTCCTACTGAAGCTATTACACTAATCCCTCTGTAGTTGGAACAGTCTGTCTTGTTGGCCTTTTTATAAATAGAAGTAATATATGCAACTTTCCATTCGGTTGGGACTTTATCCCTTCTGATACATTTATTGAATATTACACTTAATATAGTTTGGTTAGGAAAACATTTTTATCAGCCAATAAAAAGCGAAAAATCAAACAAAACTGAGTAGCTTTATTTGTTGAGAATAACGTTTCATTTGCATATTAGCAAACTTCTTCAGATTACAGTTGATACAATTAATGTAGATACATTATAAACTTCCTAAAATGAGAGAAAACGGGTTAGAATACCAAGCAATGTTTTGATAAAAAATCTTACCTTGGATTGTTTGAAAAGTTAATAATATAATAAAAACACTAAACAATACATAACAAAAATTATTATGAGGGGAGGAATTAAACACTCCCCTTCTAAATGTTTAAATAGAGCATTTTTTGGCTAATTCAAAATTCTGAAAATTTTTAATAGCTGTCACCACAGATTAATATATAAGTCTGATGTGAATAATGTAATAAAAATTTTCAGAATTTTGAATTAGCCAAAAAATGCTCTATTTAAACATTTAGAAGGGGAGTGTTTAATTCCTCCCCTCATAATAATTTTTGTTATGTATTGTTTAGTGTTTTTATTATATTATTAACTTTTCAAACAATCCAAGGTAAGATTTTTTATCAAAACATTGCTTGGTATTCTAACCCGTTTTCTCTCATTTTAGGAAGTTTATAATGTATCTACATTAATTGTATCAACTGTAATCTGAAGAAGTTTGCTAATATGCAAATGAAACGTTATTCTCAACAAATAAAGCTACTCAGTTTTGTTTGATTTTTCGCTTTTTATTGGCTGATAAAAATGTTTTCCTAACCAAACTATTTCGTATTATTAATATTCAGCCGTTATAAATTTGTTTACATTACACTTAATATTTCTATCACTACTGTAGGAGAATATGAAACAATAAAGAAGCCGACCTGCGATTAATTAATAAAATTAAGCAATGGTAGTAAAAATCGCAGATCAACCCCCCTACAGTTTATACACCACTGCAGCTCTGAAAACTCTTTACTCACCGCGATGGCCCTAACTAACTCAAATTTCGGCGGCCTTGGATCGTAGGTTCAAATCATCAGCTGTGTACCCTGGAATGTCTTCAAAAAAAAAAGGAAAGGAAATGGAAATGGGTGCCAGAAATCAAAAGATTTGAAATAATAAGAGGAAATAAACTGCAAGTGACTAACGTTTAATTAATAAATAATAAAAAGTCTTAAAGTGTCAGTAATAAATAATCAGAACGATTAAAATGCAAATAATGTTATAACAAAATTGTGTACGTAAACTGAAGGTTGCGACACGCATAAAATTAAAAACCCCTTTCGGGTTATTTTAATAACGTTGCCAACAAATCATTCGTGGAATAAGCTTATCACAGTCATTTAATAAAACCTTCTGTTAAGCTATTGAAAATAAAAAGGCGTGACTGTACCTTTTACAGAGGGTCGAAATACATCAAAATTGCAACTTTTAAATACTGAGCATAATTAACTATAAACATAAAAATTCAAATGTAAAAAGCAAGAGCATGTATGAAATTGAACATTACATGTTAATAATTGCGGAACGTGTGAATTTAAATTCCAAATAACTACGGGTTTAAAATACACAAATGTAAATTCCTGGTATTGAAGATAAGTTGATAATTAATCCCGGAGTAGCACTAACTAACCTCGAAACATAAGCTGGACGTGAACTCCGTGGATGCGCCGAAAATTGCTGCGGAAGCTCCTCAAAAAGGCAGCAAATACGCAGAACCCAACAGGTGTCGAAAATGCGATAAGGCAAGCGCCTTGGCCTCCGAGATAAACTCGTGGTTGAAATTGGTAATTAAGAGCTAAGAAAAAATTTAATTACTATGCGAATAACAAAACAAAAAAGCGCCATCGTACCTGATCATAATCAGCCCTTAGGAACACAAAGCTCATAAAAATTGGTTGAGCGCACGTAATTTGACTTAATTAAAATCAAACCTCAGCCACGCCAAACACGGCGGGCCGAGGCCAGAACAGCAAGTGCCTCGGACGAAAATTTCGTGCCCAAAAGAAGGCTTGCACTCTGATAAGAGATAGCGCGGGTCGAGAGGGCATCGCGCAAACGAAAGGAACTCGATACAGGTACAAAATAAGCTGCTTTGGAAAATTTACAAATTCGAAATGCAAAGGATATATAATTCAAGTAAAAATATACAGGTTAAGCCTGAAATAATTGGATAACTGGCGAAACAATTAGGCCAAGCCAAAAAATTGTTTCAAATATTTTATTAGCTCAATAGGAAGGCCTCCAGGATCAGGTAATTTATTGTTTTTCATTGTTTTCACAGCCCGTATCACTTCTTCAGTCGCAATATCTTCAAACGTGTCTGTGCTGTCTTCCGTTTCGTAGTTGACTTCGGTTTTCCACAAGGAGCTTTTCATAATAACTCTTCCATTGGCTTAACTCAATTTGCTTGAATTGTTGAGTTTCGTGTATATTTTGTTTGTTTTTTAATTGTTCGCCAAGATTCTCTAGCTAAGGGGGTTCCCAACAGTCGGCTAATCTTGTTGCACTTGTTTTCCCAGAATGAGTTTTTTGCTTTATTTGCGGCTTTTTTGACAATATAGTTATACCTCACATACATCTTCCTGTCATTTGGATCATTTGTAGATAGCCACTTCTGATATAATTCTTTTTTCTCTTTTAGTAAGTCTTCTAGCTCTTCGTTCCACCAGTAGCATTTCCTAGATGTTTGTTTCTGGTGTGTAGATTCTCCTAGTGCTTCGTTAGCTGCATCATGTACACATTCTTTTAGTTTGTTATACGTTTCTTCAGCACTTCCTGTTATATTCCGTGCCAATTTTTGAGCTAACCTTGATTGATTGATTGATTAAAGCAGGGATTTAGATGGGTTAGTAGTGAGCCCAGTTTTGCACTTCGACTCTGTGGTCTTTTGTGCCCCCCCTGACCCTATTAAAATAGATCTGCACCTTCAACGAGTTGTAGGAGGTGTTTTACGAGGTGCTCGTGTGTGAGAGCTGCTCCGTGTGGAGTTCCCCCGAAAAGTTGCTGTCTTTTGCGGAGTAACGCTGGACAGTCGAAGATTATGTGTGAGGCTGTCTCCTCCTCTTCCTGACATAATCTACAGAGTATGTCCCCTCTGTATATGCCTATTTTGTGTAGGTGTTTTCTCAGGTGGCAGTGTCCTGTGACTAGTCCTACCAGCCGTCTGATCTGAGTTCGTCCTAGATGGAGTACATCGGTTGTTAGTCTGCGAGAAGGCGTTCTAATTATTTCCTTCCCCAGTGTTTGTCCCTGTGTGGCATCCCAGCGAGAAGCGTGTTGTCTAACGGTCCATTTTTCTATCGCTGTTCGGATGCTTTGTTTGGGTATACCAAATACAGGTTCTGGGCCTATAAATGGGGTAGATGCACCAGCTTTTGCGAGGGCGTCTGCCGCTTCGTTTCCCTCTATCCCTGTGTGCCCTGGCACCCAAATGAGCTGAACAGTGTTCTTTTCAGCTAGGAGTGTCAGGTGATTTAAGCATTCTCTTGTTAGCACAGAGCTTACACGAGGTGATTCAAGCGCTTTCAGTGCCGCTTGACTGTCAGAAAGTATGCTTATGCGTTGTTGGGAATACCCGCGTTTTGCATTTTCCTGGACGCATTGCATTATAGCAAAGATTTCAGCTTGAAAGACTGTGGCTTTGGTCCCAAGAGATACACTAATGTCCTCTTTTGGTCTTACGCCATGTATTCCAGCACCCGTGCCCTCTGCTGTTCGGGATCCATCTGTGTACCAGACTAGCCCATTTGGCAGGTGGGTTGAGGTTTCTTGGGTCCAGTCATTGCGATCGTACCTCACAGTGAAAGGTTTGTCAAAGGAATACTCTGGAAGGCTGTAGTCTGAGCCCATTTTTAAGATGGGGTTACCTTCGCCCACTTCCTGTATCCGTTTGTGTCCGCACCGTTCCTGGTTGGTGTTCCAGTTTCCGGTGGTTTTCATTCTGTATGCTCCAATCTGGGCTTCCCCTTTTAGATATATGTCTAGAGGTGTTAGTCCCAAGAGAGCTTCCATAGATGCTGTTGGAGTGCTATTCATAACTCCACAGATGCACAAACAGGCCAGTCTCTGTATCCTGGATAGTTTTTTAATTGCTGTTTTTTGTTCTACCTTTGGCCACCATACCAAGGTGCCATAGGATATCACGGGTCTGACTACTGTTATGTAGTACCAATGAACCATCATTGGTTTCAGTCCCCATGTTTTACCAAACATGCGTCTACCCATCATGAGGGCCATTTTTGCTTTGTTTGCTATTTTGTCTAGGTGTGCATTCCAGTTTAGTTTTGCATCTAGGGTAATACCCAGATATTTAACTTCCTGGCTAACCTGAATTCTTTCACCAAAGATTGTAAGGTTGTTGAAGGCCTCTACATTTCTTTTCTTAGTGAAAGGTATTATAGATGTTTTGCTAGGGTTTACCTTGAGGTTTTCCCTATTGCACCATGCCTGAGTGATGTTCAGTGCCCTTTGCATGAGAGCTGCAATGATGGTTGGATACTTGCCCCTTATGAGAATGACTATGTCATCTGCATAACCTTGGGTGTAGAACCCTTCGTCATTGAGTGTCTGCAGGAGATCGTTCACTACCATGTTCCACAGTAGTGGGGATAGTACACCCCCTTGTGGACAACCTCTGACAGCACGTGCCTTGAGGGATTCTTCTCCCAAATCGGCCTGTATCTGGCGTCCCTCTAACATGGTTTTTATCCATCTGTTTGTGATGTCGTCCACGCCATGTCTTAGGGTTGCAGTCATTATTGATTCGAAGGAGGTATTATCAAATGCTCCCTCTATGTCCAGGAAAGCAGCTAGGGCTACTTCCTTGTTGGTTATCGACATTTCTACCCTACTGAGTAGGTTGTGAAGTGCCGATTCACATGATTTTCCTGGTTGATATGCATATTGGCTACGATGGCTACGAGCTAACCTTAGTCTATATAGGAATGGAATGAAGTCATTCTGAAGTTTGTCTATGTTGTATTTGGTCCATAATATTTTGCCTATATTTTCTTTTTCGATATTTATTATCTTTGTTTTATTATGATTATATTTAATGTATACAGGGTGATTTTAAAATGTTTCGCCAAACTTTGAGGTATTATTCTACACACCAAGGCAAGTAAAAAAGTCCATATAAACATGTGTCCGAAAATCGCACGTTTTCGAGTTATGAGCAATTTTTGAATTTGAGAAATAAATCGTAAACTATTAAAAAATATTAAGATGGCTGGAATACTTACTGTCAAAATCAAGCAGAAAACAGTTAGGCGTCGTATCAAAATGTACACAAGTGCAGAATTAGCAGAATTGCCGTTTATGAATCAAGAAATCAACATCGATTTTCAATTAATATGTGGGCAGGTATCGTGGGGGATTGCTCGATAGGACCCTACGTTTTGCCGAATCGGTTGACAGGTGCGAATTACCATGATTTTCTGGAAAATGAACTCCCAGGTTTTTTAGAGGATGTGCCTTTACAGTTACGCCAAGGGATGTGGTTTATGCATGATGGGGCTCCACCACATTTCCTCATACTTTTGAGGCAGCACCTATCGCAAGTTTTTGGCGAGCAGTGGATAGGCCGAAGTGGGCCTATTCTATGGCCGCCACGCTCCCCAGACCTTAATCCGTTAAGATTTCTTCCTTTGGGGATATTTAAAAAGCCTCGTGTACACCAACCCCATTAATACAGCAGAGGAGTTGAAGCGGCGTGTTAACGATGTCTGTCAAACTGTTAAGAGGAATGCCAGGCGCTTTTGAAAGAGTAAGACAGTCATTGAGGCGGCGATTAGTCGTCTGTGGGGAGATGGGTGGTGAACATATCGAACATCTACTCTGAAGAAGGTTTGATTTCCCAAATTCAAAAATTGCTCGTAACTCGGAAACGCGCGATTTTTGGACACATGTTTATATGGACTTTTTTACTTGCCTTGATGTGTAGAATAATACCTCAAAGTTTGGCGAAATATTTTAAAATCACCCTGTATATCGGCCCTTACCAAAAAGTGGTCCTATCCAC
>CALNHX010010384.1:0-40821 GCA_940337035.1 Agriotes lineatus | reverse complement strand
GTTGGAATCTTATGTACACTTATGCTACAAGTGCATTTGCATGCAGGTGCAATAGCGTGTTTTAGCGGTCCAGTCTTCCAGTGTTATTATTAGTTATTATAGTGTAGTTTAACGAATAAGTGCCAAAATGGACACACTCTATCGTGCGTACATAGTTTTGCAGAAGTGCTGTAACAAGAACTTAACCGGTAAGTTTACATATAACCTCACATTATTCGAACTAGAAACCACATATTCTTGTTTAGTTTATGTCTACATATGCTGTTTTGTCATAGTAATTATTTATCAGAAAATACATATTCCGAGAAATTGCAAAAAGCTATATGTCAACTTATACCCTTTTGCTATTTCATAAAATGAATAAAAGGAAATGGTATAAGGTATAAGTTCCGTATTTATCTATTTTCTAGTAGAACCAGTTTCAGAATTAACAACAAAGCAAGCTGTAGTCAATAAATCGACTTGATTCTTTTGATTACCAGCGAAAAGAATTAAATGTTGTTTTCAAATCTCCAGCAAAATAGTTTTTTTATGTTCCTGTAAAATGATCATTTTTGACTTAAGTACACCCTTTTGCCTTTTTACCACAGAATTTAGCAGGTTTGCTCTTTTGGGTATTGCGTATTGCTTGTTGTCGACTTGGTCATTTTGTCTAGGGAATAAAATGATGCACCCAAGAATTGTCGTGTGTTAATACTATCTCAAGAATACTGCAATTTCAGTGTGACGTCTTTTCCATTTGGAATAAGGACATGTAGGACCCAGCGAGTACACGTTTTTGCGTGTCCAAATTCTTGACGAAAAATTTTTTCCACGCAGCTGACACTTATTTCTACAGATTTAGAGATCTTTTTCGCTGTTATTGGATTATTGGACTGGACAACGTAATCGGCTTTTTTAATATGATTTCTTGTTGCTTCAGGCCACACTCATACACTTCTGACTGAGCAAACAATGATTTGCATACGGTGGTCTAAAAATTTGACCAAAATGTCAATCTGTTTCACGTTTTCATTGACAGGAAACTTAGTTATGACCCTCTGTGCAACGGAAAGACGAACTGGTTATCTTATATACAGGGTGTACAGATGCTTTATGCACCATAGGGTTTTCCATAGTAATATTTTCATATGAAAATATTTGCTACTCTAATTATTTTAGAGCAAACTTTTATGGAAGTTTTTTGTAGAGAAAAAAATTCTGTATCCATTTATGCCAGCATTTGTCATTTTATATTTCGGAAAACCGAATATTTAAAGAAATAAAGTTATCATTTTTAGACAAATCAGTGGTGCCTTGAAATTATTGAAGCATCTCAAAGCATCAACAAATTAGTTTTCTGTTTATTTGTTTACATTTGTCAAATGTAGCGGCAACAATGGCACTTATAGCTCCTGATCCACTTCCAGCATACCACCACTTCACAATTTGCACTGATTTTTGAAAAAATTATCATTCTAGTTTCTTTCATTATTAGGTTTTCTGACTACAATTTTAAAAAATGATGGCATAAATGGATGCAGAATTGTTTGCTCTACATAAAACCTATTTACAAGTTTGCTCTAAAATAATTAGGAAAGCAAACCCTTGGACTTAGAACGCTGAAATTTTGTACAGAGGTTTCCTTTATGATGTATACAAGGAATAAGGAAGGATATTTCCAAATTGAGCCCCTACATGGGTAAAATGGGGGTTCCAATTTTGTATTGAAAAATCATATTAAATAGATATTTCGACTTGAAACTTCGTAAAGCTACTCCTAAAAACAAATAAGCAAACACGTATTTCGTGATTTTCGGAAAATCAACCCCTTAGGGGGTGAAATGGGGCAAATAAGCCTAAAAATCGATATGGGTGTCGTTATTGAGGTTTTTTTGGAAAGTTGATTGCGAAAATTGCATTTATTTTTAAGTCCAAGACGGTTTTCTGCGTGAGCAAAGCCGGAGGCAAAAGCTAGTTCTAACATATGTACACTTCCTAAACAAAAGTAGCCAGCGTAAAATTATTTGACAAAATGTGAGATCATTTAAAAACGGGACAGAGAGTGCCATGTAATTTCTGTTTTAGATTCGAACTGTGATTACAGCCATTTGTCAAATTATTGACAAATTGCTGTTATCCAAAGTTCTAATCTAAAATAGAAATTCCCTGTCCCGTTTTTAAATGATTTCACGGTATTTATGTATACAAGATATATACGAGCAGCTATGCAGGGTGTCCGGAAATGGCATGTACAATGGAAGATCACAAGCTCCTTGGCCCAAAATATGATGATTTAACTCAACTTACCTATATACAAAGTTGCTTAGTTTAGCCGCTAGAGGGCTTTAAAACGATTAAGTAACTTTTTATATTTTTTTAACTCCCTGTATAATTACTACCAATTTTTTTTCTCAATAGTTTCTTTAATTTAGAAGCTATATTCTCTCTTACAAAATTTTAATTGGGTAAACCGTTTACCCAACTAAAATTTTGTAAGAGTGGAAATAGCTTCTAAATTATAGTAACTATCCAGAAAAAAAAGTAGTGATTATACAGGGGTTAAAAAAATATGGATGGATAATTTATTGTAATAAAGTTTTTAAACACCCAGTAATTTTCGAAAAAGCTATAGTTTACTGGTACAAATGCATGGCCAAAAAATGAATAAAGTCTATCAAAGATTTTTCGACTAATTTGAAAAAAATTAAAAAAGCTAATTATTTTTAAAGCCCTCTAGCGGCTAAACTAAGCAACTTTGTATATAAGTAAGTTGAGTTAAATCATAATATTTTGGATAGTGATGAGAACAATCGAATAAAGTTATTGAATAGTTCGATAGTTTTCAACCTTTCATTCATTCGATTCTTTTCAGAAAATTGTTCATTTAACTATCGATAGTCGATAGGCTACCCACTGTTCAGATTTCAGTAAGAAGCGAACGAATGCATGAATAACTATCGAACAATCGAACAAATAAATTTACAGCTGTGATGTTATGAACTAACAGCGCGTGCTCGTCACTCACCGTCACTCGGTGCGCTAACCAGAATTAAATGTTCGCTTGGTATCCTATCGTATTATGCTTCACAGTACCGGATTTTTATTTACTAGTAACATGATATTGTACATTTTCGTCATAGAAACAAAATATGAAAAGCTGATTTTTGAGGCTTTCACGGCCATTGTCATTAAGTAACAAACGACTTCCGGGATTGGACCGTGTCATGATTGAGATCGAAGAACTCAACGTTTCGCCCACTTTCGTAAGGGGCTTCATCAGGAGGAAAAAGCAAAAGAGCACGGTAACTCAACGTGTTAACCACGCCAGAGGCGAAACTCTTTGCAAAGGGAAGGGACAGAAGAGCACGATAACTCAACGTGTGAACCACGTCAGAGGCGAAACTCGACTGAAAAGCTACTTATAACTCCCAAGGGACTTGTCAAATTATTTCTCCCTCAAACTCATGGTAACTATGCAACTGCAAATAACGTTTTAGCAACCATACAATGAGGCAATCTTTGATGTTACTTACATATTCTAATTTTAAATGTCATTATGACATTTTGAAATTTCATACTATTCTTACTAATATGCTAGTAAATAAAATATTCGGTTGACTTACAGACCTCTTGCCAGAGGCCCTCGGTCTGTAACACATGTCAACCTCAGGGAAAAAACATATTCATATCTCCCTTAATGCATAAATATCTATTATGTACATACTTCAATATAAAAATAATTTTGCCACCCACAAAAAAAAATGTACCGCCCCTAAAAATCTACCGCTTGACGCAACTGCGTAATTTTCATAATAGGAAATATGGCACCGCTCTTCATTTGTATAAAAAATATTAAAACAATTTTTATTAAATAGTAAATATCACATTTATTTTTGAAATTTTGACGGTATGTAAAATTCCAACTATTTTCATAATTGTTATGTTATTTTCATAGCAAAATAAATAATATTGATTTTATTAACAAGACACAAGATTATTTATTATTTATTACAAACTACAAAGTACTGTTTAAGAATACAATATAATATAATTTTTATGAGAAAGGCGATTTCTTCTCAGATTTGTTAATTGACCCTTTCTGAAGGTACAGATGTAGCAGGGTTGCACAAATACTTCAGTTGCATCTGATACAGTTCCAACAAATTAGTTTTCGCCTGTAGCTTACAAAACCCTTTAAACAAAAGTATTCGATAGTTTTAATGAACGATTCATTCGATTGTTTGAACCTTCCATTCGGCATTTGTTCGTTAGTCAAAACAATTCGATTGTTCCCATCACTAATTTTGGGCCAAGAAACTTGTGGTCTTCCGTTGTATACGCCATTTCCAAACACCCTGTATAATTAACTTACATTTTCAAGATAAATTCGGGTTTTGCTTCTTTAAACTTTCGAAATTATTATACAACATGCAACATGTTGTTGCATTCTTTATGTTTCAAGATTGTAAATAGTTGAGGAACACATCCTTATGGTAGTATTCAACTGGTATTTAGATGTAAATGGCTTCGCAATTATTTGTGATCGCATATATTACTCTTTGGACAGCATAACCTTTTGAAAATAGTGAGTACGTTGTACGTAATTAATATCCTCGTACAGCCGTGTGGTAAAATTAAATAAAATTAATTGGTCTCCCCACAGCTCTTTGTTAATAATATTTTACGTTAGAAACTTTGAGGATTAAAATAATCTGAAAATTCTGAGGCTAGATGAATACAAAGGTAAATATTTTATACCGGGTCTCCAAGATAAAAGAGGTCCCGTGTCCTGTACCATACTGAAAGTGATATTGAGCGCTCGTGCGATGTCACGTGATGTCCAGCGGTCATTTTGTGTTAACTGTGTATTGCTCAGTGTTGCGTTGTCACTTGTTAATAACGGTTGTGAATACAGATTTTAAATAAAAATATAATATTAATTTACCTTTCTGTATTCACACGGGACCTCTTTTATCTTGGCCACTCTGTATCTGAATAAAAGTACAATACGTATATAAAGCTATGATAGGGCAGATATTAAAATAATTTATAATCAATTTACATTACGTATGCGTAATCGGAACTAAATACAGCCCATAATTTGAGAGGCTTTGTATGAATTCATTAGTTACGAAAAGTAGTTTTCGGCTGCTCTTGCACTGCACAAATTAAATGAAATTCAAGGTTCAAACTCTCAGGTTCTTTAAGTACTCACGTATGTGGCTTCGGCAAGGGGTGTCAAAGAAAATATATGTATTTCTTATAAGTCACTGACATCCATATGTAAGTTCATCAAACAAAAAGGAATTTCCTGTCTTCCTTATAATGCCGGTAAGCTTTTGGTGTTAACTCAGTTTTAGACACTCTTATCGAGTAGTTTTATGGAGTAGTTCGGATGAAACGCCAAAAATAGCCGTTTATTGAAGTTGATTTCTTAAACAAACCAGGAAAAACCCTTCTGCTGTAAGACCCTGCAAAAAAAATTGCGGTTGCAGACACTTGCATTTAAGCTAACTGGATGTTTTCTGTGACGCGTGTCGTAATCCATCTTCTTCAGGCGCTAGCTTAAAATTGCTACTTACGAATATGAGCTTATTACTGCTTTATTTTTTTAGCTTATCGTCGATCTCCTTATATCACCCAGTCGATGCTTACGAAGACCCACTTGCATATGCCCACTTACTTAAATTGGGGCTGCAACGTAGACCTGCCTTTTCATAGAATTATAAGCGACTGCTCGGCATCTTTATACTCGTAGTTATAATCCAGAAATGAAACGCTGGATAACTTTAATGGATATTAAAATCTTATTTATTTATCCCGAACTGTAATTTCCAGGTATAAATAAGAAGAATATCTTCTATTGTGCAATTGTTATACTATTTTTTTTATGGGAGCACACAGTGGTAGAGCTTATCTTAGCACAAACAAATAATAATTAACCATTGAATTCAGCTGCTAAAGGTTTATATAGAAAAATATGAGTTGTTTATTATAACAATCGAAAACAAAGGACCTATTTATGGTCATACAATAATCGCGCGATTATTTCTTAACCAATTGGGAACGACCAACAATGTTAAAAATGAATTAAAAGACCTACAAATAACCAACTTAAAAAATGTAATTGATCACAAAATAGCTTATACCTACATCTTGTCCATTTCTTAGCTATAAACAACTGTACACGAGATTTCAACTCAAATTATATGAAATATAATGAACTATAAATATTACAGTTGGTAAACTCTGTCATTTTACCATTCTTTCTTTACAAACCGTTTATAGACTTCCAATAACATTAAATTCGACTTTCACTCAAACTCCCAATGTTTGAACCTTTCTTTTAACTTGGAAGGCATTTAGAACACATTTTTGCCATATTCTATTTAAGATGAAGTTTCATATGGACTATCAAACATCAATCAAATGCTATGTGCAAATGAAATTTCAGTCCAATCCGATGTGGTTTGGCTGAGCAATCTTAAATTGTAAACTTGATTATGAACGACAAGACAGTGAACACACATTTTCATATTTTAAGGATTTATTAATGCAAAATCTAACCAAAACCAACATTTTATAACTAATATGTTAACTATGTACAATTATTAATATTATAAAAAAATGTGTATCTAAATGTTATTCATAATAATTCTTTCTTAATAGTTCTTTGTTAATCAAAAGGTGTGCTCATTTCGCCTATTCTTACAAAATCATAGTTTCTCAGATAATTTTAAATAAAATCAAATTTAATGTGCCTATGCTCTATCCAGAGCAATATATATTTCATCTAAGTGTTTACTCTCTCTTATTACACAATTTATTATTTCATGTATTTTGGTATCCTATAAATGATGTTGATTATTTTTAAGCAGTCCTATCAGCCAATAGTAATGAGAAAAAATTTCAAATCGACCAATAGCATCAAAATTACACTGACTATTTGCTAGTAGCTAATTACACTGACTATTTGCTAGTAGCATCAAAATTACACTGACTATTTGCTAGTAGCAAATTACAGCGCCTATTTTTTCACAAACCATTCAAATCGTTCTTCTGCTGAAACACAGCTAGCTAAAAGTGGGGTAGGTAAACAGCAGTTGTTAAAAATAACAGGACGCTCATCTGGAGGCTCCATCAAACCCTATCTACAACTTGAACTGTTTAAAAAATAATCACGCCGAATTACATTCGTGGTGTTATTTTTTTTATAATTTTAACTAGATTAGCACTCATCTTTGTTGCTATTATAAATCCCACTCGTGGACTTCGTCCACTCGTGAGATTTTTTAATAGCAACAAAGATTCTTGAATCTAGTTAAAATTATCAAAAAATTATCATTACTTATGTAATTACTGTTGATTATTTCTGCGAAATTCTTTAGCGCCTATTGTGTACAATACTCTATATACAGTGTGTTAATTAAGTACGTAGACAAACTTTAAGGGGTGATTCCTTGATCAATTCTAAAATAAAAAGTTCAGACAAACATGGGACCTAAACGGCTTCGTTTTCAAGATGCAGGGTGTTGAAGTTTAAACAAAAAATCCTTCTTTTCAAAAATCTGGAAAGCGCCTAGAGGTATTCTAATGAAACTTGGTGTATGATAGTATTTCATAAAGTGACATTGTTTGGTCAAAATAAATTTAATTTATTTCGACCAGTGACGTGCATCGGGGCCACCACAGTTACCTTATTTAAGAAAAATCTGGTACGCCACTGTTTTTTAGTTTTTTAGTTTTTAGTTATTATTTAATAACAAACAATCTTACAATAGCTACAAAACTTTTGACTAAAAAACAGTGGCGTACTACATTTTTCTAAAATAAGGTAACTGAGGTCGCCCCGATGCACGTCACTGGTGGAAATAAATTAAATTTATTTTGACTGAACAATGCCACTTTATGAAATACTAACCTACACCAAGTTTCATTAGAATACTTCCAGCCCTTTTCGAAATTTTTGAAAAAAAGTGTTTTGTTTAAACTTCAACACCCTGTCTTTTGAAAACGAAGCCGTTTATGCCCCATATTTGTACAAACTTTTTACCTTAGAATTGATCAAGAAATAACTCCTTAAAGTTTGTCTATGTACTTAATTAACACCCTGTATACTCGTATATTAAGTAACTACTATTAACGTTTAAAGTTCTGTTGGACAAGCTTTTGTAAGGACACATCGAACAGTGAAAAATGCATTTAGGAAATAAGATATCGATTACCCTGCGTCAACTTTTTACATTTGAAGGGTATTTGTTAACCGTTAGTTAGTAGTCAAAAAGGATTTACAGCAAATATATTTTACTGCCATCAGAGGGTTTCTGGGCTTTTGAAAAAAATCATTTAATATTTTGGACGAAACGGCGAGCAAATCTGCTACTATTATTTTTAATGAATGCAGCTATTTTTAAATATAGCCACAAATTTAATCTTTAAAGTCAAAGAACCGATGTTCATAACACAATATTTAGCCAGTCTATTTCCACTTTGATCGGAACCGACGGAGTAAAGAAAATCACGCAAACTTAATATTCCAAAGAAAGCGGCAGTGGGTCCCATCCAGCTTTCGACTTTTGTATTCCGAAGACTGTCGCTAATTGCGTTTCTCTTCCTAAAATGTAGCTTAATTGATGCGGTTTTATGCCATTAAGTCTACGCCTTTAAAGTTGAAAATGTAGAAAGAGGGGAATGGTTTCTCAGGTATAATAATGAAGGTAAAGTTAAGATACGATGCAATTTCACGATGTCGAGTATGTTGCTATTAGATAGAGTGACATACACCAGCTAAAAAACGGCAAAGCAAGCGAACGGAAACTAGAAGAGTCCTATAAATTTGCTTTTTTATACCCGTTCTTTGGGTTTATGTTTATACAGAGCATAATTTTAAGAGGTAAGACGAACAACCTGCTACTCGATTACATATGCTTCTATGTCGGTATATTCAAAGCAGATCTTGTTCTTGTTAACGACTTTGGTAACTAAAGTTCCAAATATGTGCTTGGGTTTTCCAAAATATTATAATTATCGCTGGTGCAGCATATAAAGAGTTTTAACTTTTAAAACTGGACATAGCATTGTATTTCCCCCTTTCGTTATTAATATAATTAAAGTTGTTTTTCAATATATTTCTGTTTCTCTATTTGAGGAGACTCAGGTTACAAAAGGTAAAACATAAGCAGCCCAAAAAATCATTAAATTAGCAAGTAATGTAGACTCAAAATGGTTAAACATTATACAGAACCGGTAATGCTACAGGTGCAGACGGCGGTTGATTCGTATCATAAAATATAAAGTAACATCTACTTCGCATACAACAAGAAGTCTGCAATTATTGACCCATATTATAGAATTGAAAATATCTATTCTAACAGCTGTTATTGACTGCCTCATCTTAACCGATGACCTTCGCTGTCGAGATTTCACGGAAAAAATGTCGAAAGCGTGCAATTTAAAAATACGTTAAAACACTATCTCAAAAAACAACAGTCGCCTGGAATTTGTACACGTACATCCAGAGATAGTTTTAACTGGTTCACAAGATAATACTGTACTTTTATTAAAGTATGATGAAAAATTAGTTCCTAATTTATGAATGCAACTACGTTTATACTTAATGTGAAAATTTGACATTTCCTTTGTAAATGAGTTATAGTTGCATTCATAAATTAGGAAGTATGCCATGGCCATACTAGATGAAAATAATTTTTGATCATACTATATAAAGCAAAATAATAGCAAAATTATGAAAACTACTGATCGATATACAGGTAAAATAACGCTGAGGATTTATAATATCAGAGGAATTTAATCCAACTGGCAACAATGGATTTTGCTGTGAAAATAGGTAGAATTTGATTCTAACTGGCCAGGCAGCTTTACAACAATGTTATAGAAATTGCCGTTCAGCACTGAAGAGAGCTATAAAAAAAGGCAAAGAGAAGTGCCTGGAATGACCTCTGCGAAGACATAGAGACCGAAGTATGGGGCACCGGATACAAAATAGCTACTGGAAAAATTGGACTGCGTACTCCCATAACACTAACAGATGAAGAACAACTGGAGATAGCAAAAACCCTGTTCCCGAAACATCGAATTAGGACTAGAACTGAAGTAGACGTAAGAACCGAAGACATAAAGCTCTGTACAATAGAAGACATAAAAGCGGCAGGACGGACCCTAAAAACAGGCAAAGCGGCTGGGCCGGATGGGATTCCACCCGAAGTGGTAAAAGCGGTGGCGGAACAAAATCCAGAGATCCTAAAAAAAACTATAAACAAGCTCATTATAATAGGACACTTCCCGAAAGAATGGAAGCGAGCCATACTTGTGTTGATAGAAAAACCAGGAAATAGTGATATTAAGACCTACAGACCCATATGCCTTATCAACACAGTGGGGAAGTTATTCGAAAAGATAGTAAACGAGAGATTACAAATTGAGTTAGAGGATAAACAGGCCATAGACAGTGCACAATATGGGTTCAGAAAGGGACGATCGACAATGGATGCAGTAGCCAAAGTGCAAGAGATTGCAGAAACGGAGCGCAGGTACCCTAACCACAAGTTTGTAGTCTTGGTCGCACTAGACGTCAAAAACGCCTTCAACTCAGCGCCCTGGCAGGGGATCATGGAAGAGATCAAAAGACTAGAAATCTCGCCGTATCTGGTCAGAATACTGGACAGTTACCTACATGACAGGAAGATTATGATAGGAGAGGAGATGGAACTGGAGATGACATGTGGCGTACCGCAGGGGTCAGTACTCGGACCGACACTCTGGAACGTGTACTACAATGGAGTATTAAAACTAGAAATGCCAGAAGATACAACAACGATAGGGTACGCAGACGACCTGGCGGTGGTAGTACGCGGGTATAACAAAGACGAGATAGAAACTAGAATAGAATGGGCAATAGACAGAATAAACAGTTGGTTGGGAAGAAAGGGCCTGCAGCTAGCACATGCAAAGACGGAAGCGGTCATTCTGGCAGGAAGATACACACTGAAGTCAATAACAGTAAGAACAGACGGGATGGAAATAAGCAGCAGAAGAGAGCTAACGTATCTGGGCATAACATTCGGGCACAATATGAACATGGGGGCTCATATAGTAAAGGTAACGCAGAAGGCGGACAGAGCGTTAACAGCACTGAGAAGATTGATACCAAATGTAAAAGGTCCAAGAGAGGGAAAAAGAAAAGTACTATGCAGTGTAGCACAATCAATTATTTTATATGGAGCGCCAGCATGGAAAGAATGGGCTACAATGGAAAAATACAAGAAAAAGTTGGAACGAGTGCAAAGAAAGGCGGCAATTCGAATATCCAGCGCCTACAGGACAGTGGCTACAAAGGCAATACAAGTTGTAGCGGGGGTTATTCCAATACATTTGTTGGCGCAGGAAAGGAGCTACGAGAAACATGCGAACACCAAAACAAAAAAGGTAGAAGCCCTTGACCGGACTTTGGCAAAATGGCAAAAAGAATGGGAGGAAGAGACACTAACCTCACAGTGGACCAAGAGGTTAATACCAGAGGTGACCCCATGGGTGAACAGGAAACACGGACAGATAGAATACTACACCACACAGTTTCTTACAGGGCATGGGTGCTTTGGTACCTACCTGTATAGATTTAAGATTGTAGAAAATGAGAGATGCAGATACTGCGAAGGCAGGGACGCCCCTGAACATACCTTAATGATATGCAGAAGATGGACCGACATAAGGGACAGAATGAACTCAAAGCTCGGAAAGGAGGTGACCCTAGATAATATAATCGACCTTATGCTAGAAGAGGAGGCTAAATGGGATGAAATTTGTAAAGCAATTAGAGAAATACTCAAAACAAAAGAAATGGAAGAAAGAGAATAACAGAAGGAAAAGAACGTAGTGAAGAATGCTAACAGGCGATACCACTACGATTCTTGATTCGAGGAGGGGTTTTAGCAGGTAAGAATTCTGCACTCTTGGGAGAAACCCCAAGGTCTTACGAAGATTTCCCCTCCTCAACAAAAAAAAAACAAAAAAAAAAGGCAGCTTTACAATAAAAAACATTTAAACATACGAAACAATCACCGTATCTTGTCCTCCTATTGTGCAAAACAGTTTTAGTTTCCAAATACGATGGCGCTGAAAGCAAAAAGTGAAGAAAAACAACGTTTTAATATCACCTGCAGTATACTTGCAGTATTGTAATACTGAAAAGTAAAGTATTCACATTCAGTTAAGATATCCAATGAAAATACTTGAATATTAAAGTTTTACATTCTGACAAAATTATAAAAAATTTTCTTCATAGAAAATCTACAATGTGGCCAATGGGAAATTTTTCTATTTAAATTAAAATAAGTTGCAACCGTAAGAAGGGGAGATGACAGATTGCGTGCGTTTGATGGGAGAATGCTCCTAAGCTATATTTTAGTCGTCGGATTGCACAAACATCATATTGGTAGTAAATCTGAAACTGGAAATTGAAAACTTTTATGAATGGTTAATATACTGTATTGGGGCAGAGCTGGCAACCACACCACTGCAGCTAGAGTTAGGCATCTATAGGAATATACGAAGGGCGACTCTGCCCACACGCAGATTTGACAACCTGGCATCCTATAAGACTTGTTCCGATTGCAATACCACTAGCTTCCAAGCAAGTTATTTTGAAGAGATAGCTGTTTTGGATTACCTCTTAGTAGCGATTTACTTGCAATGGAGCATTATGTACCAACCTATTAGGAATTGCTTTTACATTTAATATTATGGTGGGGTGACGCACTATGATGGAAATAACAACAATTTAAACTATTTTTTTCAACTGGCATGTATCAGAACGACAGGGACAGTGCAGTGACAGATTGTCCATTAAGTGACCAAAACTAGTAATTTTTTGTTAAAGGTTGGCTGGCGAAGCCATGTTGCCAGATTGTGGTAGGCCGTTCCAAAGGTTATATGCCCGGTGTCATAGCCTGGAACAATATATACCGCCTTGGTTGAACACAAATGGTCTGTATATAACTCCTGGTACCTTTTTTTAAAGAATCTTCTTCTTCCTGTGCCTTGTCCGTTATCGAACGTTGGCTATCATATTGACTATGATAGTTTTATCAACAGCGGCCCGAATAATAATGTTGTTGTAGCTCTGCTATACCAGTCTCGCATGTTTCGAAGCCAAGATGTTCGTCTTCGGCTGGGTCTCTTTTTCTGGTTATTTTTTAACGAATATAAGGAACATAAATAGTCGATTCCGAAGGCTTGCACAGACATTGTCATTAAGTAACAAAGGACTTCCGAGATTGGACCGTGTCATTATTGAAGTCGAATAACACTCACAGTTTAGTTAATCTTCTTAACTTTTTTGAAATTGCACCACCCTTTAAAACTACTATACGTTCCCTCATACCGAGCCCTCGATTTTTTTTTATAAGCAGGGAAGCTCCAACTGCATTAGCACTCATTTCAACTTCTTCTGACTCCTTTCAAATCAATATTTTCCTTTAATTGCTTTTGTTTGTTTACTTATAATGCCAAGCACCATAGTAACAGCACCTTAATAATAGCCAAAGGCAGGCTTCTTACTGATAGAGGGATGCTAGATAATAATTTTTTTAAAATATGAAATATAATTAGATAACTTTTCTTTTATCTTCGGTGGTTTTATGACCTCACCTTCGCTTCGGTTACATACTTCCACCTCGTATAAAAATGTTCGCTTACGGCCACTTGGAGCGCATATAACTACTTCTCAAATCGAAGCCGGACAACTCGGCGCCGCCATCTCGGCGCGGGGCCAGCTCGGCGCCGGGACAACTCGGCGCGAGGCCATCTCGGCGCCGAATTCAAATTTGCAAACTACATTGTGCACTACGTAAGAAAATTATTATCAAAAAATAATAAATAAAGTGATCGCCAAAAAGCTGTCATCAAATGAAAAAAAAAATATTGAGAATTTCTTGGAAAATCAAACACCGACGACCAGAGGTGGTTGCAAAGTGATTACAAATGAGCCAAACAAAAGTTGTCACATGACTTCCGTTATCAGTAAAATTTTAGGTTTTTTTTTAAATAATTACGAAGCATGCATTTACTAGTCAAGATAGAGACACATTTTACGAAAAAAAGTTTTCTGGACTTGAGATTGTTCAGTCAGCTAAAACTACCACACAATAAAAAATATCATTGAAATCTTGATTAAATTCCGAAAAATAGCACTTTTTGGATTTACACAATTTTGAAAAACGCCATTTTCTAAGTAAAGTGCTTTTTATATGAAAAATATTTTTTAATGTTTATTTTCCAAATAAAAGAATTTTATTTTTAACAATTTTTTTATTATGAAATAAAAAACTTTAAAAAATGTTTGTTTTTCCATAGCCGTCTTTGTTAAAAGTAAAATTCTTTGATATGGGACCTAAACATAAAAGATCATGTGAGAGATCAAAGTTGGCAGAGGATTTTGAAATTTGGTATAGGAACCTAGATGTTGATTCTAAACAACTTCTCTTAATAACTTTTTGTCGTATTTGCTACATAAAAGACGCGCTACTCTACAGTAATAGTTATTTACCTAGCAAGTTCGCAATTTTCCCGAATGAACACTTTGTTTGCAGCACGACCGAAGGGAGTGCTGCATGTAGTGCGAATTCGGGAAAATTTTTCCCGAAGGAGTTAGGTACAATGTTTTTTGTAACGAATAACTGAAAATATTTTAAAAAATAAAAAAATTATTATTTAGTGTTTTACTAATTTACTGAGTTGACAGCACAAATCACTAAACTTTTATACCTATCCTACGCACCTGTTAGTTTTTGTTGACGTTTACAGCGCCTCTGGTGTTTGCAGGCGCAATTAAACCAACGAGGGACAATCCTCTATATAAAAAAGGAGAACGATCCAGACGTGTGTGTCCCGAGGGCCCCCTTGGAGAGGGGCAGAACCCCTAGGGCTACCTTAGAGATGGCCGGAGCCCCGAGGGCCGCCTTGGAGAGGGGCGAAGCCCAAGGGCCCCTTTGGAGAGCGGCGGAGCCCCGAGGGCTTCCTTGGAGAGGAGCGGGGCCCTGAAGGACCCCTTGGAGAGGGGCGGAGCCCCAACGACCCCTCTTGAAAATGGGCGGAGCCCCGAGGGCCCCCTTGGAAAGGGGCGGTGCCCCGAAAGTCCCCTTAGAGATGGGAGGAGCCCCGAGGGCGGCTTTGGAGAGGGGCGAAGCCACTATGGCCCCCTTGCAGAGGGGCGGATTCCCGAGGGCTCCCTTGGAGAAGAGCGGAGCCCTGAAGGACCCCTTGGAGAGGGGCGGAGCCCCGAGGGCCCGCTTGAAAATGAGCGGAGCCCTGAGGGCCCCCTTGGAGAGGGGCGGATCCCCGAGGGCAGCTTAGAGAGGGGCGAAGCCCCAAGGGCCCCTTTGGAGATGGGCGGAGCCCCGAGGTCCCCCTTGGAGGGGGGCGGAGCCCCAGAGGCCCCTTTGAAGATGGACGGAACCCCAAGAGCCCCCTTGGAGATGGGCCAACGTAATAGGCCTAAAACTGGTGGTAAATTGAATAGAATAGACGGCGCAATAACGCGCGCAGCCCCGTTTATTATAAAAATTTACAAAAAACACAATTCCCCTAGTTTTTGTTGAAAAGTACAAAACACCTCAGTGCGGGAAAAGTAACTTTCGGCGTATCGGGAATGACCGGAAATATGAATTTTTAAGTCATGAGTACAAAAAATTGTTTTTTTGAAAACTTTCAAGGCATATTTGATTTTTCAAAACTGAAATGCTGTTAAAAATTCGCCTTTAACCAAGCAGGGCTGAACCCCAAAAAATGAAAATTTAAATCGAGAATTTTTTATCTTTTACAAGAGTCGTTTCAACTATCCGGGGACACACTGTATATACAGGGTGATTTTTAAGTTGATTCTTTCCTTTTGCCAGGATATAAAGCTAAAAAAGTAAGCCATTTACCACTTTTGCGAAATATCAAAACTAACGGAGGTACAAGGTGTTAAAGTTTCAAAGTATGAACTAAAATTACTTAACGAAAATTAAACTAAACTTAATCTAACTTAAATGATCAAAATTATCAGCATTCGCTTCTACACACACATTCCGTGTATAAGAGCGATGCGGCAGAGGCATTTTGACGACACTCCCAGTAAATAATAAGCATATTCACTCATTCATTATTTTCATAAACATGAGCCATTATTGCAGCAATAACATTAAGAAAATTACAATGGAAAACTACTTGACAGATCATTGCTTGACAACAGAGATAAACAAAAATAAAATTGTCCAGCCGCCTTTGCGCCAAAGTTTAGTTTTTAATTTGAAACTTTAACACCCTGTACCTCTGTCAGTTTTGATATTTCGGAAAAGTGGTAAATAAAGAAATACTTATTTTTTTAGCTTTATTTCCTGGTAAACGGAAAGAATCAACTTAAAAATCACCCTGTATATAAATATATATATATATATATATAAAAAAAAATATTGGTAATGTTTACATTTCACTTTATACAGGATGACAGCTTGTCCGAAAACCTATTTAGCCCGTATTAGATATATTGACTGATTTTTACTTAGTTAAAAGTGGCGTTTTTCGAAGTTTTTCGGAAATTAAGCAAGATTTCCATACGATTTTTATTATATGTAAGTTTTAGCTAACTCAACAATGTCAAGGCCAGAAAACAACTTTATTTCGTAAATATTGTCTCTAACTTGGGTAGTAAATTCATTTTTTGTAATTATTTTTAAAAAATTTTGAATTTTACTGATAACGGAA
Source organism: Agriotes lineatus (assembly GCA_940337035.1). Taxonomy (NCBI): domain Eukaryota; kingdom Metazoa; phylum Arthropoda; class Insecta; order Coleoptera; family Elateridae; genus Agriotes; species Agriotes lineatus. The sequence continues at coordinate 24,078 of CALNHX010010384.1, read as the reverse complement.
GTCACGTGACAACTTTTGTTTGGCCCATTTGTAATCACTTTGCAACCACCTCTGGTCGTTAGTGTTTGATTTTCCGAGAAATTCTAAATATTTTTTTTTCATTTGATGCCAGCTTTTTGGCGATCACTTTATTTATTATTTGTTTATAATAATTTCCTTACGTAGTGCACGCTGTAGTTTGCGAATTTAAATTCGGCGCCGAGATGGTCTCGCGCCGAGTTGGCTGGTGCCGAAATGGCTCTGCGCCGAGTTGTCCCGGCGCCGAGCTGGCCCCGCGCCGAGATGGCGGCGCCGAAGTGGCGGCGCCGAGATGACGGCGCCGAAGTGGCGGCGCCGAGATGGCGGCGCCGAGTTATCCTAGACCCTTCTCAAATATGAGAACTGAAAAAGCTGTTTTTTGTTCACAGTGTATCCTACGAACCAAATAACTACACTATTTTATTTTTTACTACAAAACGATGTGGGTAATATATTGATCTGAGACTTTATAAATAAAATCGTAGGCTTAAAAACTTTTAAAAAATCATCTACATTAATTTATAGAATATATTATATATGATACTTAGAAAGTAAAGTACCAATTATATTTATTTCGCTTGCAAAACAACTCTTGGTAGAGAAAATTAGACCATGGAAATAGATAGAAGAAGGAGGTTAGTACCAGCTTGAAAAACTAGAATATTTTCATGCACCTCCTACCTCGCTTATTCGGCCAAAATGTTCTGCCTATGATGACCTATGGTTTTCAAAGAGTGACGATCAATACAGAAATTAAGGGTAACTGAAAGATCCATGAAACGTCGCATGCTTGGTATATTTTTAAACGATAGCAAACGAATTGACTGGATTAGGGCTACGTCGCTGAAGCGCTAGCACAGGTGAAGTATACCTCTTCAAGCCCAAATTGAACGTATTAATTTCATTTTAAGAATTAACAAGTTCAAATTGAACGCCCAGAATTTTCTGTCTTAATGTGCCTTGCACCTTGTGAAGTCGAGCAATGATCCACGCGATGACCGTGGTCTTTGGTGGTTCGTGTTGTTTGAGTACCTTGAGAACGATGATACTTGGGCGGATTTGGCCTCGTTGCTGTTTATGCATCCATCTTGACTAACGTTTCACAAGACATTGCAGTTTGCAGAGTAAAAGTCGCACTAAAAACTAAAGGAAAAAAGGAAACTAAAGGTTCAAAGTCATTTCAATTCCGCTAACTGGGGGCGGACTGCTATAGAAACCTTGCGTCCCTTTTCAGACAATAACGGGAATTTCAGAATAGGCGAGAGAAAGGAGGAGTGGAGAATGGAACAGAGGTCAGGAAAGATGGAGAAGTACTGCCCCGGCATTAGTCTCAGTGAAGGTAACTCTGTTGACTCAGGAAAACCACCTAAAAGCCTAAATCAGAGCAGACGGCCACGAGAATCGAACCCCCGACCTCTAGAATGCTGAGCAGACGTTCACAGAACTCGGTAGAATTGAAGGTCACTGTCGAGCAATATATAATCGTCTGTGTCAGCGGCTCGGAGCGACGTGACGCTGATTGGTCGTTTAAGTGCAGCGTAGTTTGAAATCGTGAAACATGGCCTTCTGACCCACAGTGGTTGTATAGATTTAGATCGTGTATTACAGGAGTCCACATTTTAGTAAGCTTAAAGTCATTTTCCCCGTTTACATGATTCGGATGTTTTCTAATTGTATGGCTTTACGTAGCATTTGTGGAAGTACTGAGGTGTTCTGACAAGTACCTTTGCGTTTGTAAGGTGTGCCCATTTGTAAATCTATGCTTAGCTACAGCAAATTTTGTGATGCGTTTGTGTTTGCAATCGCCTTTAGGTTCTTGAAGCCTTAGATCATTGGAATGACGAGTCTATCCAATGTAACTCGAGCCGCAAGAGCAAAGAATGTTATATACGCCAGCAATTTTTAACATTTTTAAACTAAGATCTGAAACCCTTACCCAATGTTTCATTGGTCGTGTACACTGTTTTGCCGTTACATCGTTTCAGGACACGTCGTGTCTTATCAGTCGAGCCTTTAACGCAAGGCAAACATGTTAAGTCTTCCAGAGGTGGGAATTTTTCTTACTTCTCGTATGGCGGCAGTCGTCTATTCGTTCTTTTGTAACGAGTCAAATAGATGTTCCTTTTCTCTCTCTAGATTCTCTGCATCTGAGATACGAACGGCTCTGGTCGCCACAGAATTGTTGACTTTTCCATTGGATGATGGTGTGATTTAGCATTTAGATTTCTGTTCATGTTATAGGCTGATGTCTTACCATCCGATTTATGATTTACCAGAACGTTTCTAAACGAAATTCTGCCATGTTCCTCCACTTCCGTTGTGAATTGTGTGTTGTGATGTACATAATTTAGGTATTTTAGAAACAGATTTAATGTCTGGCGTCCGTGTGACCAGATGACAAAGGTATCGTCTACATTATATAATCCGTTTGTCTGTCGTGGCACGAAACCGAGAAAATTTCGGTAAAGTATATGCAAGGTAGCACCTTAAAAATCACAATCCTGTTTATGTTTGCTTTAACTCGAGAACTATTACTTATCTAAATGAATGTAATATTATTTTGCACATAGCTCAGATTTTTACCCTTAACCTAACATATATAAGGTGAACATCTTAAAAAATAAAATTTTCTTAATTTTTGCTTTAACTAAGAAATAGATAAAAGAGATGAGAATGGAACTCAACGAGTAAGTGCATTGTGTTTAAATTGGAGCTGGATCGCAAAGAGCCGAACGGTCTCGCGTTGCAGCATGCGACAAATGGTCGAGCGGTGAAATCGCATTCTCAGGTTCTGAAGTTTGAATACCACCGCCGGTAATGTTTTTTATTTGAAAATTAATGTAATTCGAATTACCAAATGTTTGCTCTTATATAGTTTCACTACTATTAGGAACGTTAAATCTTTTTACTTCTAGTTTCTTTTGATTTTTAAAATTTTCAATGTCAACTTGTTCTGAGTAAAGTCGTTTATAGATTTTTTAAATATAGGGATAGTAATATTTCGTCTAAAACTCTGGGTTTGAATGGCGTGTTCTAATAAAGTACAGTTTCTCTCAATTTTTAACTGAATCGTCTAAAAGACGAAGAAAGTATGGTTATCGTGAAAAACCACCTTCTGAGATTTCTTCAGACCGTACGTCTCACGGTTCCCGGATGTTCTCAATTCCGTCTGATTTTCTGTCTGTCTGTGCCTCTGTCCGTCCGTCTGTCTTGTGGCGGTATAGCTCAAAAACTATTTGTTGGGGCAATAATACATTTTGCATGCGTATTAGATGTCTACCTGGCTCGAAATAAAATATACCTTTGATCAAATATGTACAGGGTCAGCACCTTAAAAAATAGAATGTTGTATATATTTTTTGCTTTAATGGAGTAATACGCTTGGGTGAGCGCCTAGGAGCGCGAGTTCGATTCCCAGCGACTACAATGTTTTTTTATATTTGCAAATTAATCTAATACGCGCCACTGCAGTTTCGTATAAATCCGTTTACAGATTGTTTCTACTATATTTCAACACCATATTGGAAGTGTTATCTAGCCCTTAGGCTTTCTTTTTAGCCATTTATTTTATGTCGTCAATTTCAATCTTATCTTCATAATTTACGTCCTATGCGTTGCTTCGGTCGTTTTCTACTTCGGCAAGGTTTAACGTTCTCATTCAATATTTGTATTTTGGGAATAGACTTACATTTCACATCCCGCTTGAAAAGATGTTTTTAATTCACTGGTCAGTCTTTACATCCGTTGCCATAGGTTTTCTCTTTATTAATTCTTTATTTTATGCCGCAAGCTATATCGTTTTGTACCTTTACAATGACGTCAATTAGTATGATTACTGTTTCACTTGTTAAAATGTCTATTCTACGCATCACAGAACTGTTCCCTCTTATGTCTGCGACACCTGGTGTAATGTATTGCACTGACTCTTCTTTGCAGTGCCTTATTTATTAACTGAACCTTCAAGTATTGATATTAATCAATTTCTTTAAATTACAAATTGCCCTTTTTGTGTTCTAATGTCAATAATTACTATTACTCCTGAAAACAGGCGTGGATTCTTTAATCTAGTTACTTGCTTTCTGAAAGATTGATGTTTTAATATTTTAATTCTCATAAGTCACAATGCTTATGTCAACCGACTGTCAAACAAATTTGAAATTCTAATGACAAATGCCCAATATTTTGAATGGTACACAATAATATTTTAAAAAAACACAGTCAGTAATTATTTCTTAATTAATTTCACCTTCTTATTGTCTTTAACTAGTTTCTAGTCAGGATTTTAATAAGAAATCGCCCACCTTGTATTTGGCTCACACAACGCTCCACACAGCAACCTCTTCCTGATCTGCAAATCGACCCTTTCAAGCACCTTCCTGCAATGCACTGTTCACAGACAGACCACACGTTCCAACCGTCTGGACATCCACCTGCTAGAGTAAACCGCTACCCTTCTGGAATGCGCTTCCTCTCTCCGACGACACCCTTCTGTAAGATCCACTCAGCAACAAATAGCTTGACGTAATCCCATTTGATTTATGTTACATGTCAAATATAATCTTTCCAATAAAGCTGTCCCAGTACGTCTCCCCAATGATTCACTTGCACTTAACAATTCTTCTATCCATTAGCTTTCTTTACCATATACGAATAATCTTCACTAATTAATTCTCCACTATTTCTGACTATCCATTTAAATTCCATATTATTTCACCTCGTAGATTTGTATTTATACCCCATTTATATTGTCCAAAACATTACTCAAATAAAACAGGGTTAATTAGACTAAAAATCGTTTTTCTACATACTTCTAGTTTGTTATTTCTAATAATTAGAAACAAATTTCTACCTCATTTCTCTTTTATACACTCTAGTCTTAGCTATTTGAATTCAACCTACAAAATTTTATTTTTAAAATTAGCATTTGTCATACATTTTCAAACTGTATTTTATCAATATTATTTTATTTTCAAATCCACCTATTTTTCCAAATAGCTATGTTGCATTCACATATCCGCCTTATCCCCGAATAAATCAAAACCATTTCCAACCCACTGTAATTTCCCAATTTTAACAAATTTGATTTCAATACACCTTTAAGGTTGTATCATAACAGTATGTTTGTCTATTACTGTTATCTGCAGCATTTAATCATTGAGGTATCTACTATTTCTCTTGTATCCTATGCTAGTATCTTTCCTTCATAAGAATTTCAATTTTTTATTTTCTTGGTTGTATTTGTAATATTCCGCTGTATATGAAATTATATATATGGCAGGTAATTGGAGGCTCTGACTCGTCGAATCCCAGCCCAAACTTCTATATGGGTTGCAGCGTCACAAACTTTACTGTATGTGAAAATGTAAATTCCAACCCCGAAACTTTTCCTTTTCCTTTCTCTTTTGTTTCACTAGTAACACTGCGCAGGAACATTTGAATTTTGCTTTCCTTTTCGTTATATCTCCCTGCCAGGACATATTGCTATGGTTGTGCTCTTTGTTTATTTCATTTAATTAATTAATTGTTGATTAGAGCCACCATGCAAATGTTTTGTTTGTGCTATAAAACTTTAGGAAGATTAAAAGTGAGTTGTATTTACTTGACTTGTCAAAATAAATGGTTATATGCCCTTTATCATATTCTATTTACCTGCAAATATTGATAAATAAACTCTAGCTCATTCGTAAAACGATCACTTCTCTCAGTTGGGTTCCTGGTTGAATGTATAATTTTTCAAATTATTTGAATATGGATTTGTTTTCCATCTTAGCTCTAATGCGCATATGCAAATATTCGAAATTAGGTCAAATGCTACACCAAAATGGATCCCGCTGGCAAGTTAGCGGTCAGTGACTTAAAAACAAAGTGAAATTTATCAAAGTTTCTACCGGTAATTATTTGAATACCGGTGTTTTGGCGGCATTAATTGTCATTTGTTTTCCAGCACTTGTGGACTCGGCCTTTATTGCGAGCTGCACTTGCTTTACCGCCACGGAAAATTCTTGGATTATCTTAAGTATTGGCTATTCTTACATACACATAAGTTTCACGTGCCTAACATAGCTAGTTTTAGTCAAAAACGGTACCAGTTCTCTACCGAACTTGAATCGGGAACTTGTAGGAGACGCTGATGCAATTCTTGGGCTGCTATGGGGCTGATTCTAACGAAACTCCTGGGACACGTTTTTAGAAGGCTGCTCTATGACCTGGTACCGTCCCCTCTGGGCTGTGTTGACTCGCTTGGCTCCATGCAGAGATCGGAGCTTGGGCTGCATCGGCTGCTAGGTTATCGTAACGGAGCTTCGAAGAACTTTTCACTTTTTTGTGGCGGAAATCTTTGCAAATACTACCACACCACCTTGGGCATGCACTCAGTAAAACTGTATACTTTTTCTGCTGATAACTGTTTATTTATTATGTGAAAAATTAGTTTAAAGTGGAGCACATTTTAACACAATAATTCTTACAATTTATTCTTTTGTTCTCCTCGAAAATCCGTCATAAACAATTGCAAGGGGAATATTAATAAAAAACGGATATTGACCAAGTTCAAATTGATTACTTTTAACACTAAATTTGCTTACAACTAAAACTATTTATAAAATTCTTATCCTTAATATAATTGCTTACATTTATAACTAATTAACAGTATCTTAGCGCCACTGCACGTTTTTTATTAATTGCTTTTAATGTTTCACACGCGTCACTGCAGTGATTATTTAAGTTAGAGTACTTCCTGCACCAAGGCTTCCTTCGAATTCACCTCTCTATTTTTACACACAATTTTTGGTCCATCTGTTGTCTGCTTTTCTTCGCTTTTTACCCTGTCTTGCTGATTCTTACAATTTCCGTTATATGCTTTAATGCCTGCCTTCTTAGCTGCTGGTTGCAACGTTCATTGGTTTATCTAGATTCTTATACCTTTCTTTTAAAACCCTGACAAAATTTCACTCTCTAACTTTGCTTGAATTCTACGCTTCATTTCATTGCCTTTGCAATCCTTTTTGTAATTGATAATTTCTTTTAGTTCGGCTATTACCTTTGCACAACCTCTTATTTGAAATTGATCTTACAGTCAACTTAGATCCCTGTGCGAATTGAGCGTTGCTTATTGCGTTCTTTATTTAATTATTCTGCTATTACTGGAATGTCTTTACAAATACATTCATCCTGTTAAATTCAAGTTTTAGCCTTCCAGTTATATAAAATACCTCACCCTGAGCTTTAGTGAAATGTCAATTAATTTGGCAATGCTACCAGAATTGAGTTGTAGGGCCTAAGACCATTGCAATATATCTGTGTCATAGCTATTTAGTTCTACTATTTTGTGAGTATTCTCATTCCTATTATACCTAGTATTATATTCTAAGCACTGATTCAAAACCTGTGTATTAATATCTCGAGCCCAGTTTGTTTTTTCAAGACAGGGAGTCTGACCTGAGATCATTTCCTTGTTTATCACCTGGAAATGTTACCGGAAACGATAAAATTAGGGGATTTCGACTTGTTTATGCTCTAATTTGAATTTAAATCATTGTTTCTACTTTTGTTTCTCATATAAAAACGGCGGTGGGTACCGAAGATCTGTGAGGTGTCAGTATTTATAGGATTTTATTTCTACTACATGTGTAAGAGAATTTATAATATACTTTGAAGTTGTAGTATCTATTAACGGTTAGCAAAACAATTTGGTAATATGAAGTACAAGCAACAACATTTAATAATACTGCAAGGAATTAATTTCTAGTTTTACTGTGCGTATTATACGTTCTGACATTCTGTATTGTAGTAAGCTTCGAATCGCTAATCAATCCTCGTTTTACGACTCTACTTATTTGCTTGCAGGGGAGCGATCACCTGCTGTAGGGGCACTTTGTATTTTATTATTCTGCAGAAGCAAACAAGTAATTTAGCTTTCATGTGCACTTACCGGCGACAATTTCGCGACATAATGAAATGCTTGACTTTAAGTGGATACGAAATTAAAGCAGCTGTTTAATTTTATGAATTAGCGAAAAGCTGCTTAAATTCTGTGAGTAACTCGCAGGAAACGTGAGAACGATTACCGTCAGTTAAATGCAAGCGCTAAAGATCGGATCAAAGTTAATTCTTAATTTCGCGTTGGAAGCTCTACAGACTTTATTAACTGCTAAATGTATGCAGAAGTTCCGTGCTAAAACGGTTTTGTATTTGCTAATGATGACGTGCGCTTTTGTTTTCAATTCTTTTCCTCCAATTAACAATCCAGTCAGTTCATTTTATTTAACTCTCTTTAAAGCAATGGCTGTTAACGAACTGCCGGGGCGTTTCTGCACTTGGAAATAAAACTAAAACCTCGGCAGTTTAATAATGCATACAAAATCCCTCAAATTTTTATGCTGAAAACCTTAATGCTACAATAATTAGCAGCATGTGTTGTATCACGTTAAGTTTGCAAGTTGTGCAGTGTGGTTGCTGCTTGCATGTGGATGTTAGTTGTACCGCTTTAATGTGGCGTAAATTTTGTAATAATATGAGATTTGCGGTTATCTCTGAAATTCATTGTACCACTGTTGGCTTAAATTGTTAGTTTCTGCATTGTATTCTATGATAACCAACGTAATAATTATTTAAGCTGCTAGTTAGTGTATTAACACAGAGGCAAGGACGTTCTATTTAGAATTTCTCTATAAAATTGAAGAAGTTTAACACTAACTTCGGAAGCATGACGCACGTTTAAGGTTATTTTATATTCAAATTATAGATTTGAGTTACCTTAAGTTAATAATATTTATCTCTTTGTAAGTATTTTTTTATTTATGAATTAGAGAAAAATTAAACATATTTTATTACATACTCAAGTACATCTAGTTTCTACAATTTCTTATATTTATCTGGCTCAATGAGCTTATTTAAAACCAATGCCGGCATTCTTAACACCAATAATGATGCAATTGGTGGACCATAAATTTGCAAAGAATATTTCACCGCAGTACCTTATACTTTTTCAAACATCGATCGTAAGTTATCTAAATGATATTCGTTTAAATCCTTGAAATTTATTATTTCAGCAGAAAGGTGCTTGGCTGAACAATTCTGAAATACTAGAAAATTACCGTCTAGAAATGTTTCCCAATTTTTTTTTGTGGACTCTTATAGTAAACGTCGAATCATTAGTTCGCATAATTTATTTTAATTTTTGAAAGTGACCACAAAAACTCAGAAGTGATATTATTTAACAATCTTATCATGTTTGCAACAAAATCAGTGACGACGTGAAGATACGTTATAGCTTAATAATGGTAACTACCATTTTAAAGCGAATTAATATCTTCTTCAGGTTTACAACTCTTCTACCAGGTTGTGGCAGATGGCGGTTCCTACTGGAATACTGCATGCGGAGGCGCTACTCGGTGACCAATTCTGGAACTAAAAATGTTAATGGCTGCGTTTTCTTGCGGTTTAAGGAGCCTGAAAAAGACCATGTGTGGGGTTAACTTGCACTGCTTGAATCGATCTTTGCGTGTAGAAATGCAATTCAGAAGTAATCGAATGTCCACGCCAATTTGGGCCGCGACAGCACTATACGTAGTGGACGAAATGCACCAATGAAATTACAGTGGCTTTATAATTACGGTGTGACCATACGGTGGTCATGTTTTCTATTAGATGAACGCAAAATATGCCATTAGTTCTCCAAGTTATTGCAATTTTTAATAGTATACAGAATGCTTAGTTACAAAAAGTTACTAATGTCAAAATAATAGTTATACTATTGATGTACGGATAGGACCATAATTATATAAAGGGTGTTCATTAGAATTTGTGGTCTAGTCGGCTTGAGAACTGATGAAGTCATGTCGTGCATTAAATCATATGGCTGATAACTGACACTGGTGACACTGTCAGTCAATGTTAAATTTGATGTTAGCAGGTTAGGTTTTGCGTTAGTCTGTGTCAAAACTGACGCAAAACCTAACCTGCTAGCATCGAATTTGACATTGACTGACAGTGTCACCAGTGTCAGTTATCAGCCATATGATTTAATACACGACATGACTTCATCAGTTCCAAAGCCGACTAGACCACATATTCTAATGAACACCCGTTATAACAGCAATGAGATAACATGAACAACAAAATAGAATGCTTGAGTAAGAAAGAGATAATCAAACGAAAAAATATTTCAGTAGGCATGATTAGTTGACATATACCATAATTACGATAAGCGTCAAGCCCACTCGAATATTTGCTTCTATGTTTATCTCTTTCTTACTCAAGCAATACGAATTATTTTCTTGTTCATGTTATCTCATTGCTGTTATATACGGAAGGGGCCATAATTATATATAACAGCAATAAGATAACATGAACCACAAAATAGAATGCCTGTGTAAGAAAGAGATGACCATACGATAAAATTATTTTAGTAGGCATGTTTAGTTGACTTATGTCATAATTAAAATAAGCGTCATGCCTACTCGAATATTTACTACTATGTTTATCTCTTTCTTACTTAAGCAATACGTGATATTTTCTTGTTCATGTTATCTCATTGCTGTTATATATAATTGTGGCCCTATCGGTATAATTGTGGCCCCATCGGTATATCTGTGTTATTTTATAAACAGAAATAAAGTAAGTAATGATGCAAACTAAATTTTAACTAAGTAATAATTTTGATTTTGGTAATTTTTTCTTACCGAATGTCGCTTACACCGTTAAAAAGTTGCTATTTTTTTTTAGTACATCACCATGGTTTCCCGCACAAGCTTATTTTGACGTTGGCAAAAAACATCGCGGCCAACAATCGTATGGCCACACTGTGACTATATAGTCACTGTAAGTGAAATAATCTGATGGTGCTCCCTGATGGAGCTCGACACAAGTACCTTTGACTGGCCTGGCATAGTTTTCTTGTACCCTTCTGGGGCCCCTATGATCTGGAATTTACCCTGACGAAGTTCAGGTGGGCATGCCCCGAAGTTACCTATCAGAAGTCTCCGCGCTCTTAAGGTCACGCGTCGATTGTGACTTAAGTTGGCGGCATATTGATGATGTTTAAATTCAATTTATACAAATTTCACATATTAGTAAAACAAACATATTTTAATAGCAGCCTCGCGTTATAAATAATAGTATGGTTTATAAAATATAAAATTTCTAATTATTAGCAACGGGTACTACATTTTCTAAATTATTACGTTTCAATTAAGAATTGCCTGCCAAACTCAAGGCAAATTTTAAGAATGTAATATATTGCTGTGCTATTTACAGGTCACGAATTATTACAGCCTTTTAAAGTTGAACATTTTAATTTTGTTAGCAAATAGTACTAGGTTAAAGTGATATGTTTCAATGTAAATAATGCATAAAAATACTGCTGGCATGTGACACAATGTGAAAGGGTTATAACAGTAACTTAAACATCAGTGTTCATAAACAAATACAATTTAATATTTCATAGCAAGGCCCAAATGGTTAGAGTTTCATAAATAATACACAATAATGCAAATATAGTCTCACATCAATCCATTTAACGAGCATTCGATCACACTAAATTGTAAATGGGCATAGTGCAGGTAGGATGATGTGCCGAACACCTGTGAATTAGTGCAACAAGTGTGGTTTTAATGAGCGGAGCAATGCGGAGGTGTGTGTGTGCTGCACATCAGGCAGCCCAGGACCTGGACGAAGCGAGAAAACGGCAGGCCATATGAGGACGTTGGGCATTGAATCACATTGCGGCGACATGGAGTAGGTCCAATCAAGGGCGAATTCTCCTGGAATAACAAGAACTACATGTAAAAAAAACCAGGAACCTCAACAAAGGCTAATCATACCTATATCAACACCAGGGACGAGCAGGGCCTGGGTGCCGTTGCAGGTGGCGTTCTTCCAAAGCAATATAGCATGATCACCAGGTGCATGGCTCGTCAGCAATCTAAATGCATGTTACACGATAAATTGCTCATTAAGACCCCATGGGGTGCTCGTAGCAGTGTCCGCCCCTCGTACGTACCCCCACAGCTCAAATGTCCGGCCAGAACTCAATCGCGTGGGAGGGTTCACAGGTTTAGGGTGCGTCTTGGGGCGAAATGCCACGACGGGGTGTCGATATCGGGTTATTAAGACAAGATTATGGGGCGCCACGACATTTGAAAGATGTTAAGATTAATAATTAGCTGACGACCGGTCAAACGTCGAAAACCAATCGCAGTAGCGTTGCGTTGCACTCCAAGGGATACTCCTACGGCACTGGCTTTTACACTTACCTTTTGGGTGTCCTTTCTCCAGTTGCTTAGGCCCTGTACAAAGGAATACATACACAACGCAACAAGAAACTCAATCCTTGTCAGTCACAATAATACACAAATAATTGAAATGAAAAACAAGACGTAAAGTAAAAATGGGTAATCTATTACCATACTAGGTACAGGCCCGAAGGCAAGGGTGCAAGTAGCAAATGCTACAAATTGGGGTTAGTAAACAATGCAACACAATAAAGGCTGAAGGCCAAGAAAGCGGCGCATCCGCTGAGAATATTGGTCACCTAGGTCCCGGAATACGCTAATTTAATTTGCCTCAAGGCTCTCCACAATTCCCGGAGCTAGGCTTCCATAAACTTATGCTGAAGGCCTCTATTTACGTTACTTGACGATAACTAGGGCTCGGGTAATTAGCACGCGGCCCACAAATAGCATATACGATAGATTGAGAGTTCCAAAACTTCGCACGTCACTGTATAATACGCAATTCACTGTTTTATGTAACTACTAGTACAATACCTTGATTTACTGTTAGGGCTCCAAGCAACTGTGTTGTTGAAGTGCTGATGCCGGAAGATTCCGACCTGGAGATTCAACGCTCTGGCGACGCTTACAGAAGAGGGTTGCGATAGCAGCTTAGTTGCGGCAAGGGTTGATGAACAGGTAGGGACGGTTGAACGACGTCCTCGGGGAATTGTGGCGGCAAGATCCTTCGAAGAAGTAACAAGGTGGAGCCAAACGACAACTCACAACTGCTCACCCTGTATATTGATGCTTTAAGTTCGTTCCTAACACGAATCCGCCAACCTGGGCGAAGAATTGTACACTACGGTACTCAGGGCTTTAAGGGACGAAAAGCACTTATAACTGCCACAAATCCGAGGGTACAACGCGCCCCTAAGAACTAAAGGGGTTGTTCTTTGTTCTTAAGTTAACTTGCACATCCGTGCCATAGCGAAGCTTAAATTGGACTCTCCGGGAGGGAACGCGCAGGACGCGGCGTTAATTCGATGATTGCGTCATGCGTAAAACTTTCCATCCATCGGCCACTCATTCGGGTACATAAAGGACCTATTGTTTGAAGTGCTGACTTGCATTCGCCAAACTACAGCGCGCAACCAGGCGCGGGGCTTCCCCCGTGCATCACGCTCGTCTCGCCGGCGCGGTAATCTGATCCTCAAGGCCTCGCCTTTCTTTAACTAGTGGACTAAATGCAGACTCCATCTACCAGCGATTTACTAAGTCACTTAGCAGGGTTCTGATGTTATGAACATGCGTTACAGCGTTCGCCTCTAGATTGAAGCAAATGCCTTAATTAAGATACTTTATGCGACAGATGTCGGGATTTGGCCTACATTTGTGCCAAACAATTAAAGAATTTGGGAAAGCTGCCCGATGGCTTAAATTATGCTGCAATATGCGGGAGCGGAATGCGGAATTACACATAGGTTCTTAACGAAAATCGGGAGTCTTAACATGCATTCACAAAGGGGGTGTTAGTTAGCGTTCCTCCAAATGAATATAACGGGATCACCAGGTGCAGTGCTCATCAGGGATGCTCCAAACGCAACAGAAAGGGGGCTCATTAGCGGCCCTTCAACAAGATATGGTCCAAAAGGTGTGCCGTAGGTGTATAGTAATTAGGGCGACCTGTACATATAATTAAGTTAGCTAAATGAATAGATTTAAGTTTGTCGTTAATTAGTTCCTAGGTTAATTTTTCTCGCTTTATTTGTGTTGGTGTGGCTTGCATAAAAAAATCCGCGAGATTTCACAGTAGGCACAGATCGTTGCTAATGGGCATCTGTTTCCGGCCATATTTCATGTGTCAAGTAACGAGTCTTAGTCAAAATTTCCGCCAAATAGACGTGTGTTTTGTAACGGTCATTTGACGCAAAACTGACCCCAATTGTTTTTCAACGGTCAAAAATTGCGTCAGGTGATTTTTACAGCCCAATCAGCATTCGACGAGCAAAAGGGGAGTGTTTTCAACCCTCCAAGGGCGATATATAAGTTTTTCGCGCCCCTTGAGGGGAAGCTTCTGTTCTGTTGTAACCGAATTAACTTGTGTGTACGTTTTTGAAAATTGACGAGATTAACATAGCGAATAAATAAGTTGTTTTTCGAAGTGTTGTTTGTTTCTACGCTAGTTAAATGTAACAGGCTGTAATAAGCTTACCTCATACTAACGGCTGAACCATTCTGAGGCACAAAGCAAGCATCACCAATCCGTTGCACACCTGTTGATCACAGCGATGTCATAGGAAGTTGCGAACTGCGATTTGCTATTGGCGCCGCCGCAGTGGAAAGACCACAGGACCGTACTTCGTAATTGGTAAAGTTCCGTGAATTATTCTGTTGCTGCATGAATTAAATTGCCCGAAATTTTTGATTTTAATGCCGTTATACAAATGTAAGGAATGATTTGAGAGTAACACTACATTAAAGCAATAATCTCTTTGACCATTAACCCCTAGGAACCCGCGTGAGGGAAAAGCAATGAGTTTGTATAAATTTCAATAACCCTGAGATTATTGCATTTCAAATTGAGTCACATGCAGGTTATTTACTAAACAAACAAGAGCTGTTTATGGTATCCCAAGGCTATGCGTCGTGAGCTGAAATAAAATTACAGGTAAGGTGTTTAGGCATCCCCTTATGTGCGAGGGCTTAATAAGCAATTAATTAATTAGCGAGTAAAAGGGGGGTGCAACTATAGGGATATCACGGCAATATATTACCAAAAATAAATGGTTTATTACTCTTTCCTTATTTTATTTAGATACAATAGCTTAGGGCTCAGCTCCGGCGAACCTGAAACAATTCTTAACTCAGGGGTCGGTTCATAAAATAAGTAGAACCATTTGCATGACAAATCATTTCTTGTATGTTGTTCGGATATTAAGGCAAATACACTTTTCCCAACTGACAGTTAGATATCCTTTAAATTTAATGCAGTTAACAAGATGATCTACAAGTGCAAGGATAGCGTAAAATTTAATTTTAAACACCAAAATGGCAAGAATGCATCAGGTAAATACGATCAAATATGACGTAGCATCAGCTAACCTTGTTTTGTTTCAGGATGTCGTCAAAACCCAAGCTCGATTGCTTTTTGTTCAACTTCCGGCAAGAACTGCAAATTTTGCCTCAACTAGGACCTTTTAGGGACACCAGCTTAATTATTCGAAGCTCGATGGATCTGGGACTCTGGAAACACGTTTAGTTTCTCGGAAAAGGTCTCTTCTTGACGAACCCCAATTTCTACGAAGCTGCACGAACCCCTTCCTGTAAAATTTTATCTTTTTTGACTATCCGCTGTTGGTTGGCACACTGGAAGGACCCCACGCCAAATAGTCGCTTGGAAATGGGTTGATGGCCCTAATTTCCTTACCCAGGAATAGCTCTAGGCCTCTTCTCTATGTAGCATAAAAATATCTGCCTTCCGATGTCTGGAACTACCCCAAAATCGTTACCGACGTAGACTCGCACTCAACGATGCACCAGGTGGAAACTTGTTGGCCTAATTGCACTATCTTGGGAGCTCCTACACTTGGGAAAATTACACCCACAAATGCTCAGCAACTTGGTGAATAAGTTTAAAACTGGCTTCACAAATGACTTTTTTCTCAAAATTTAATACAGTAAATGTGGAGTTCAATTTACCCCCAACATGAAATTTTTCAGCTTGTTTGATTAATTATGACAATTGACTGTCTCGTAACTAAGCAACTAGATTTACAATTGTTTAAAAGAAATTAGGTTTGATTACATGTTTCAACTTATGTACTACAGTTTTGATGTCATGTCTGCATTTTCACTAAATTGTCCTTTTTTTTTGAGAAATGTCACCACACTTTGATCTGCTTTTAATTTTCATTTTAATTTATAATGCACTGATACACTTGAGTTCTTTTAGCATCTCACTAATTGTCTTTCGGTCGGTGGCCTTATATTTTCCATTGCTCTATTGCAATTATTGCTTTGCTAGCACTGTTTTTCGTTTACCTATCAGTTAACTTGCCGTTTGCTGGCTTATAAACTTTTAATACACAACGTTCATAAAATTTCTGTACTTAACAAATCATTCTGTATTATTTTATTCACATTATACTTGAAGTTACTAAGCTCGAATACATCAGTTACAAATTAAATTGAACATTTATCATATCTGAAACTCTAAACATAACCCTTCTGAAACTGTTATCCCTCAAATTATTAGTTGCGGCTGCTCACATCAAGTGCACTTATTAATATAAAGTACTGATTATCGTAAACAAATAAAATATTCAATTCTGTGCTCATGTTGACCATATTCATTCTGTTACTTAGGCAATCAGAATTGCTGTGGGTATTGAATCGCTACAATATATTTTATTAATAGTAATAATAATAATATTAGCAAACCTACTCGACATTCTTCTGTATAACAAACAAGAAACCATTGGATTGCTTTACTTTGGAGTGCGCCGGTGGCGGTTTTGAGTAGTTCGGTAGGCGAGCAACCACTTTCCGCTCGGTACCTGCCGCAGTTGTTTAGGAATTCTTGGGGGTCGTTTTGATCTTCGTCTCTGAACGTTGCTAGTAGTGTGATTATGAGCACCGGAATTGTTCGTTTGACAATGTCACCAAGTTGGCGGTGGTTGATGCTTCTTGGTGCTGTGCTGGGCGCCATTCGGTTTTCATTTCCATTCCCAGAAATGATGCTGGTGGTACTGTATTCGCTGCTGCGGCTGCCAGACTTGAACTATGGTGCGCCATCTGCAGGTGATTGTCGTCTTGTACCTCGTGGCGAGTTGGATTGAAACCTTGCGATAGGTTCCTCTGTCCACATTGGAATAATAAGGAGCTATATCCTATAATTTCGGAGATGTGCAGACTCATACTTGGGTGCGTCGTCTGTTGCAACTATTCGTTGCTTCTCTCTGAAGTGTCTCCCATATTTATTTTGCTGTTAGTCTTCACCATCTGAGGGGAGGTGTTCTTTCTTTGGTGTCAACTAGAGGTACGCCCCACGTTCTGGACGATAATTGACACGACTCGCTGGCAACCACGTGTGTGCGAGGACGTAGCAGCTGACAAGAATGGTGGTTTATGACTATACACCCAAATCGCTAAGCTAATTGGGCGAATAGTTATAAGCCGCTATTCTAGACAGCCGCCACGCCCTCGCACACACGAGGCCGGCAGCGAGTCGTGTCAAGGGTTTCAAGATGTTGTAGAATATATTAGGTTCACACTAAAGAAGGTCAATGTTGTAAATATTATTTGATCTTAAAGTAATGTAACAGTAAAGAAAAAGTGGCATCTTCTTTTGTAAACGCCATCGAATTTAAATAACTACTAATTAAGATCTTAAATATTTTGCTACCTTAATGTCCTTTTTATAAACAGTATATTAAACCTTGAAATTAGAAATATTTAATATGTAAAACTTAGAAGCCATGCTATCTACTTTGATCAATCCATTTGCATATTTTTTAATGTATGGGTAAAATGTGATGGATCTTATATCAAAGATATGATACCAGTAATAGCCAAAATGATATCTTCTAACAACATACTGAAAAGGTGAGCGGAAGGCCTCGCGAGCAAATGCTGGCCTCTCAGGCGGCCGGCCAGGTATCGAATCCCGGCGGACTCTTCCTCACTTTGGACGGGCAAGGCTAGCCACCTACCCGGCCTAAGGGCAAAGAGGGCTCGTAGAACCACTTGGTTAAAACGGGCCACTGGCCTATAATAAGAAGAGGAAGGAGGAAGGAACTTACTGAAGCTTTTGTCAATTGACATTGGTTAGTTAATCACATTGAAAAATTATTATTCGTTCAACAGTCGTTCAGCTCAGGGTTCTTTGTTATACAGAATGTACAAAAAGTAAACTACGATATGCTGGGAGTATGCCTAAAGCTAAAGCAAAAATCTAAGAACCATTTTGAATTTTACAAAGTATTTTTTAGGATATAACAACTTAAGATTTGTAAAATTGGCAACATTGTAAATGCAATGCGCAGATTAATGCATGATGTTCAAATGCACTGGCATGCTAAATAATATCACATTGTGCTTTAAAGTGTGCGACATTGTTGCCACCCGTTTTTCTTATGAAAACCGAAAAAGAAAATACTAGAAAAAAGAATAACTTGATTAAATGATATAAAACTATTCGCACCTAATCTTATTAATACTGCTCAGATGAGTGTTTCTTTTCTAAAATTTTGCAATGCTGTATAACGAGTATTAATTCTCAGCATTGAGTGGCTTTTACCATAAAAATATAATAGATAGAAAAAATGGTTCTTAGGTTTGCGTTTTAGTTTTAGGTGTAGAATATCATACTGCACTTTTTGTACGACCGATTAGATATACCCTGCATAATAAAGTTGTTGAAGATAATAGTAATGCAGTAGTTGCTGCAGTTACTTATCTATATTTCGTTCAGATTCAAGGTAGAACAAAATCTAATTGAACTATAGCAATGGCATTGAAATGATACTTTCCAATTTGTAAAACGACTTTTTTGATATTTTTAGAGATAGTTGATAGTTAAAAGACGCCCGTTATTTGAGTTTAAAATTCTGGAAAATCAGTTTCGTATTAATAGTTATTCATAATAATAATAATGGTGAGGCACTAACACCCCATGAAGGAGCTTGGCCTGCAAGGCGGAAGGTTAGAGCTTCCGTATCCTCGCTCTCACACCCGGCTGTCGCGTGTCAAATTCATGACACGTGGTGATGTGGTGAGCACCACGCATTAGACAACCGCATTATTACCCCTTGTTCTTTCAAACGCAGGTTCCCAATTATTTAAAGCGACTGGGTAGGCCGCCCGCCAGGCCTCGATCTGGGATTTGAACTCCAGACTTCCGCGCCGCAGTCCGATGCTCTAACCATCAGAGCCACGCTGGCAACCATGTAAAAAATACGACAGCATGAATTTTATAACGATCAGTTACTACTTTCTTCTTTCAGTGCCGTAGACGTAACGTCCGTATGCGCCCATCTTGTATTTGTTATTTAGCCGTTAGTTGTCTATTCCGTGCTTTGTTACAGAGTATGGCATAATTTTTATATCCGGTCTAAGTTCTGATGTTTCTCATCTGTGATAAGCGCTTTCGACAGATTCCTCTCCTTCCGTCTATTCGTCCTTCGACTACCGGTCATTGGAATTGGTATCGATCACCTCAAGTATATGCTCAAGTTACACTTGCTCGGTGTAACAAACGAATCTCGAAATAATCTACGCCCCTCTCAACTAAGTCAGCCGGCAGCCCTTGACTACCACCATCACGTCATGATCCTGGACGGGTTGGGCTTGTAAACATTCTGTATTATCGTAATTTCGTTTTATCAAGCAAATCTACAAACTGCTTCTTATAAAGTTGTATAAGAAGAAATGTACCCCAAAATGCAACAGGTTTGGTAAGGACATCTAACTTCATGCGAGTTCCAATGAAGCTTCTTGGTAGCCAACCTGTAGCCGTGGTGCAGTCTTATATGCCGCCCCCTCTGGGTTGTGGGTTAGGTTATTAGGGTATATAAGTGATTTGAGTTGAATGAAGCTAAGTAGGAAAGCATTCTTGAAATTAGCCACAGAATTTTATTTATTTTCTATTTTACATTATTTGATAACATACACATTATTGACAAAATTTTGTTGAGCAAAGTCAAACATTCAATTACATCAGTCGTTGCCAGGTAATTTACAATAAAACTGTGCAGGAATAATTCAAACATTCCATTACAACAGCCTTTTTAGGTAATTTACAATAAAACTGTACAGGAATAATATTCCCGGCCTAGGCAGGGAATAGTCGAGTACTATTTCCTTTTTTTAATTACTCGTATCGATCGGCGGAAAAATAGTATGTGTATCTTGGACAAAAAGCAACATTCCCAGACTCCTGTGTTGTTGGGCTCGGCATTCGCCTCGCCCAACAATATTCACAGTCGTCTGGGAATGACGCTTTTCGTCCTAGATACACAATGTACTATTTCTTCAATTTCTTATAGAAAATTCGTTAACAGTATTGTTATTATATATAAACGCCTGTTGTCCTTTCTTTCAGGCCTACCTGCCTGCTTGTCTGCGTGTGTCACATTTTTATTGGCACCAATTGGGTGTACTTTCGTCGGCTTTGTCGTTAATGTATACTTTATAATGCAAAGATAAGCAAGTACGTCAGGCAGCGGAATTTAACCTAGCGCCCCGTAAATGAGAACTATGTAGATGATTTCGAAGTTTCCCATATGGGCGATGTAATACACCTTTTTCCTGTCGTTTTCCATGTATCTCATGCACGTTACATGTTCTTTCAGGGGCACACTGCAAAATATACCAAGATTTGAGCAAAGAAATATCACATAAGGTACAGAAATAATTAAGAAGTCTGCAATACATTGTTACTTCCATGGAGTTGAAACGTCTTTATTATGAACAAATGAAGCTTTAGTCGACTCTCTGCTATATCATCTCCCCACTCATTGCGCTGCTCTTTCTTCGCCGCTCCATTCTGTACCATCCTCAAGTTCCTGGGTAGCAATCGGATTTCGCTTAGAAGCTCAGACTCGAATCCCAGTATTTCTTCTTACTGTTTCAGAATTACCAGAAGCATCAGGATTTATTTACGTATTATATATACAGTTTTTTACTTTCTTCTAACGTTATTAAATGTAGCCTAGCAAACGTTGTTTTTTTTGCAGTGCGGTTTCTTTATTAGAGACGTTAAATCATTTTCTTTTGTAACTTTTTTATTTACAATAATATTTTAAAAATGCAAAAATAATGGTAAACTCAATCAGATGACACATGATTTAGTAATAAATAGTGAAATATTATTTGATTTCAATTTGATAGTATTAACTAAAATGTTTGAAAGCTTGAGAGCCACACAATTTTGGACGCTTGTTTATTCACTTTTTCATTTGAAACGCCCTGTTTAATGTAAAGAAATAAGATTCTAAAGCCAAGCCAAAGATTGCATTGCTATGGAAAATTGTGTCTTAATTTAATTAAAATTCTTTCCCTTAGTATGCTCCACAGTTCCTGCTGAACTAAACCGTTCTATAATCGAGTCGACGTTACCTAATTCGAATTAAGTATGCGAATTAGTCTAAAAAAGCGGTGATTTCCGCTCATTGACCACCGAAATGAGCAAATCCTGTAATGGATGGATATTAATGAATTCCTTTCTAGCTTTATTACTAATTTAATTACTGGGAGTGTAGGAAATCGAAAATTAAACCTAAGGAAAATTCGACAACTGATTTATTTAACCACGTACCGAATTTGTTGCTCGAACGATCCAGAGAGATCGCCTTACATGTTGTTCACTTCCAGCAAATTTAACATTTAGGAAGTAATTGACCTTTCCGGTCCATACAGCTCGACCCGTATTCCAGCCCCAAACATTGCACTAAACCGTACGCTTTTATTGCTACTTCTCCACCATTATGTAGTTTCAAGAGAAAGACGCTCTCGAGCCGAGCCCGAAATATTCTGCCGCATATTTAGGACTGGACATTCTCTAAAATATAAATATTTTCCAATCCTTGCATCACTGTTTGCCTCGAAAATTTCAGAAACATTAATCTTGATAAACTGAGATTCTAGAAACTACGGTAGAATAATTTAGCCTGTCTGTGCTTTTCTAGGAGCACTGCAGATTCACGGCTACGGAAGTTTCCAGACAAGACTTAAACTTTAACTAAGCTTCGCTAGATTCTCTAAGAATAAGGGGCTTAACAAACTCAAAATTATGTTAGATACAGTGACAAACAAGCTATGATCCCTGCACCTGAGAAGAATATCCTGAAAAGCTCGTTCTTAGTAATTCAACTTCAACAAAGTTTCCTTAACGAGACGTTTTAATTCAGAAGGTTTCTTAAGGTGCCTGAAGTTATATTTTGACTTTCCTATTTAATCAACCACAAAAACTTTTCTTATATAAGAAAATTGCTCGTTGTAATTTAATGTAAAACAGAATTGTGCAGATATTTAATTTTATTATTAAGTTACACTTAAAAATAACTGAAGCGAATGTGTTACAAAGTCTTCAATTTAAAAACAATAGTTTGCATAATCGCATACTCATAAATCAATTGGCGGATAGTTAGAGCACTAACTTGCACGTACTTGTGATATGAGTCAGTATATAAATTGGACTTGTTATTGTATTTTTTCGTTTACTAAACACTTACGTAGGTACGTCAGAAAAAGTCGCAACTGAAAAGATACACAATCTTATCGACCTTACAAACAAAATAACTGTTCGAATGTTGAACTAATTAATATATGTCCATATAACAAGTTTCACAAGGAATACGTTTAATTTATACATAGTTAAATACAACTTTTATAAGATGCATAGGAGAACTTGTTGCTTTTGAAAGATTTTTTCTTCGAATACCACCACTTAAGTTTCAAACTTCTTAGTTTTAAAGCTTTATGTAAATATTTATTGGAACCACAAGACTCTGAGATATTTATACACTCTTTGATGTCTTAATATGCTTTTACGGTAATAAAACTTTTGTGGTAAGAGTATCTGCTGCTGTAACTTTAACTCCGTTGGTTTGATCCAGTGTCGGCTTGCTATGAGGAGCCAAAGAGCCATGGCTCTATCTTAACAAACAAACCATTCAAGTTATTTTTTATGCTAAAGAAAACATTTTAAAGCTTAAACAAAGCACGCGTAATTTTTATTCCATAACTGTACGATAACGCTGCTTTCTTTCCGCAATCACGAGAGCCATATCGAAGCGGTAAAACCTTTTTTAACGGTGCTGATAGACCGCCGCGGGTTCATCGGCAAGAGGTGAGTCGAAAAATAAGGCTATTTGAACTTTGAACGGGACCCACGTCTGCGTAAGCTCAGACCTCGGACAGTCTTAGTTTCATCTGAACCCTGCAATAACTGGCACGTCTCGAGTTTTTGCTTACTGATATTTACCACGTAGAGCGCCTGATGAAGAAACGTTACTCCCGCGGGGCATATTTGGAAACTCCCAATACATAGTCTTAAAACATGCTTACTTAGATAGACATGCTCTGATCTATTTTAATATACTCATAATTTACTGTTAAATTGGTACGGTAGAGATGCAATAATAATTTTTTGGCCGAATTATACATTTAAACGAAAAATGAAAGAGATATTTGATTCAGTTCGTAATATTTTAGTAGCCTGTAAAGTTTGGTATTTATTCAATATTACAACGTTTCTTAGTTCATATGCGAATTATTTAAATCTAAGGATATCGGAATCTATCTTTGCTGTGAGCTGGTGGAAAATGCATTTTACGTTTGGTGTTTGGCTCTACCATAAAAATTCTCCACTAGTCGCCATTGGTTTGATCTACTGCTATAACATGTAAACCGAGACCAGTTCTTTCTAATTGATTTACTTATTTACGTGTTTTCATGTTAGGGCTATAAGAAACCCAATACTTTGGGACACATTTCTAATTGTCATTTAAGCCCGCTGGACCTCGGATTTCCGTTACTCAAGCGGCTGTTCTGGTCCCGCTGCCGAAAGGTTTTCCATCATGCGGCATTTACGACGGTGCCGATGCCCGCCGAAATACTGCATGCCAAAGCTAAGTTAAAGCCATTACATTAGTTAAGAAATACATGGTGTGAATTATTCCATTTCGAATATGCTGCGCTATCCTTTAGAAATTGATAATCTCACGCGTTGAGAGTGTTAAAGCGCCTTAAGAAATTTGGGGCACGTGGAATTGCACCACGAAATAACACATGCTCAGGGATGTGATGTCACAAAGCAGATATAATTCCTAGAATTAATTGTAAC
>CALNHX010010383.1:0-40823 GCA_940337035.1 Agriotes lineatus | reverse complement strand
GAAACGACACAGAACGGCATTATTACTATTAAAAAACTAAACACAACGTGTACTCGCTAAATTGGCGGCCTCAAGATTCTCCTAGATAGTGACTTCACTGCGCAAACACGACGAATTTGGGTCGGCCGTCTAGCACACCATGTTATTCTCCATCATGGAAATTGCGTTAAATTTCAACAAAAACAATACACTGAGATTTCACGGTGCAGCTGCAGCTAACCTTTTAATTTTTAAACGTCATATTTTGACATTTGAGCTAAGAAACACACCAAAATGCTTGTAAATTCTCACAATAGGTGGTTACAGGAGGTATTCCCTGTAAGGTCACTATATCAATAAGGTACCGCCATTAGTGATTTTTTATATCTATCCTTGTCGCACAATTTTCTCCAACTGGGGATAAAAACACCTAACCTAACAGATTCCTCACTTTACAAGTGCCATTACACCAAAAAGAAAATCCCCAAAAACTAGTGTCCTCCCTATTGCACTTGGGAAATTTGTATTTGTTATCCTTATCTCACAATTTTCTCACATTCTCAAGCGAGGAATGGAATGGCGTTACCTTATTGATATAGTGACCTTAATTCCCTGTCTATGATTCCCTGTTAGAGACCCTGTATATAGTTAGATATACAGGGACTCTATTCCCTATTACAGTGCCTTTATATAGACAGTGGCGACAATACAACTAAGCCACACCCCCCGCCGCCATATTTAGGCAAATTTCTAATGGGTGTTTATTTAAATCCGTGATCAGAGTCGACTGTGATACGTGTTTTACGTTTGGCAGTACTGAAAACATTTGAGATTTGCAGGTTAAGATTTGCGTCAGTTTGTGTCAAAACTGACGCAAAACCTAACCTACTAACCTCGAATTTGACATAGACTGACAATACACTTCAGTACTGCCAAACGTATAACACAAATCACAGGTGATTTTGCCTAAACATGGCGGCTGAAACCACGTGATCTAGGGAGCCAATCAAAAATAGGACACCCCATTGTCGCCACTGTCTATATAAAGGCACTGTATTCCCTATTACAGTGGCTATATACAAGACAGTGAGGCCATAGGGATGTCTTCGCCGCTATTGGTCGACGCGAATATCCGCCATTAACAGGCAAAATATTTAGTTACTTCTAAGTTGTTCTCAAAAGAGGTTGGTAGAACCTGTTCATTTGGTTATGCAAGAAAATAAAACCTTTCAAATCTGACAATTGTCAATTGTCAGTGTCAAATAATTCATTAGCGTCGCAAGCGGGTGAAATTTTATCATCTATTGCCCTGAAAAACTAATATTCTGCACAGTATTTAAATGTGACAATTTAGAATTATGCTATTGTTGTAATAGCACAAGATGCGTTCGACTTGGAATATATGATAAAGAGATTACATCGGTGCTACGATAAATGGGGCCTTAGCATAAGTTTAGAGGAAACGGAGTATTTAGTAGTCAACTCGGAAGCACAATATCAAGTCTTAATAAATGAAAATGTCGCAGTAAGACAAGTAGAAAGGTTTAAATACCTCGGTGCTACAATACAATCGATGAAAATGGTTTGAGAACAGAAGAGATCAGAACTCGAATAGTACAAAGTAAGAAGATAGTGGGATGCTTGAAATCAATTTGATGGGACAATACTATATCTAACAAAAACAAAAAAAGAATAGGTAAAGTAATCGTAGAGTCGGTGCTATGTTATGGCAGTGTGGTATGGACTGTAATAGCGGAAATGAAACAAAGACTAAACACAGTTCAAATGAACGAAAAAGCGCAAAGGTATCGAGACGAGATAAGAGTGACGAACGAGGAAATAAGACGCAGAATGGAGGCACCAGAATCAGTTGTGGACAGAATTGGAGAATGGAGGAGACGACGTGGCTTATGAAGATCTTTAAATGGTCGCCGCCGGTTAAGAAAAAAAGAGGTAGACCACGCAAACCGTGGAATGAGGGTATTCGGAGAGCCATGGAGGAACCTAGAAGAAGACCAAGCAAAGAACAGGGAGGTTTGGAGACAAGGAACAGGAAGACGGCATTTAGCTGTATTGTAAACTACCATAACTGAAACCGGTTGTAAACTTCATGCAACACCTTAAAGCACCACGAACGAACGCCAATGGAAAATGTCAATGTCCAAACATAACACTGTACGTGTAGCTAACATCAACTAGTTAAAATAACTAGCCCCAAAATAATGACCACTCAAAAGCGTTCGATTATTTCTAAAGGCACTGTATATCTCTACGCTCAAATTTGCCTGAAAATGGCGGCCAACAATCGTATGGCCAAACTGTCTTGTATATAGTCACTGTAATAGGGAATACAGTGACTATATACAAGACAGACTTGATCAATGTCAAACAATTCATTGGAGGTTGGTCGTTTTTCCTTCCAGTGAAAAAAGCTAAGTTCTTGTTCGTTTTAATTGTTATTCGTTGATAACGAGGGCAGATTGTCCCTCTAAAGGTTCGTTATTCATATTTTCGTTATTTAATATTTTTAATTTGCAGAGTGGCGAAATACCCAAATAAGAATATGAATTATGACTTCACGCCACAAAGAAGTTTCAGAGATTATCACAATGGTTATATTATATTTGTGATTGGGTTTTTGTCACTATCTGCTATATTGTACTTTTTTTTTATTTCAACCTGTTATTGGACTTTGTCTGTTGGTTGAATAATAAATAAATAAAATATTGGTGCATAAACTTTCATTAGAAATACGTTTAGAGTTTGCAGATTATCGAACACACGTTTTGTTAAACATAAAATCTTAAAATCCTGTTTGCTGCTGTTAGTCAGCGAGCATGCGAGAGTTTGCAAGGGTTTCTTTGAGA
The DNA here is from genome assembly GCA_940337035.1 of Agriotes lineatus. Taxonomy (NCBI): domain Eukaryota; kingdom Metazoa; phylum Arthropoda; class Insecta; order Coleoptera; family Elateridae; genus Agriotes; species Agriotes lineatus. The sequence continues at coordinate 37,977 of CALNHX010010383.1, read as the reverse complement.
TAAGCTTTCATAACATATTCTAGATGACGCAGCGCGACACATAACCCATAAATACTTTTGGTCCGTACTTAAAACTCCACGGTCAGTATTAGGTAAGTTTTCACTTTCTATTATAGAAAAGTTCTCTAGAGGCAATTGCTCATATTTTTCTAGCGATTTTCTAATAGGTCCTAAATATCCAGTTGTGTGGCCGTCTAAATGCTGCAATAAATGTCTTAGCGGTACCCCATTTTTGACTGCAGTGTTTATGACCGTACCATCACATCCGACAGCAACTAATTTGGAAAAATCAGTCTTTTCATTTAAAAATGTCACTACAATCTGTGTTTTAATGTTTAACGCTGATCCTGAAGCTGGTGTCGAATGTCCGATATATTTTGAGTCGTTTTCTACCACTCACACGATATCTTCTTCTGTAACAGTTTTCCTATGATATATTCCCCCTCTAAAGCCCCGCACAAAAGTCTTATCTTTCGCCAATCAAAGTACAGGCCCTTCAAAATTCTTTATTTATGTTTTGCAAATCACTTCGCTTTCGCTTTCTTGCGCGTCGCACTTTACTTCGGTCTATGTCTTTTGATGTGTCGCTAGCGGTGATAATTTTGAAATCTTCTAGTACAGCAGATGCAATAGCTGGTACAGATGACAGATCTGTCTGAAACTCCTGTGAGGTCGCATACTTTTGCTAAAATTGGAAGAGAAATCCTCATTTGTTGACCATTTTCTCCTTGTTTTGATATTAATGAAAACGGATTTGCATAATCAGTATCAGAAGACGAATTCGATGTAAACGTCGCAGCTTGATGCGGTTCTGGTTTACATTTATCTGTGCCAGTTGCAACCGTAGGGTAAGACCCCCAATTGTTGGCACTTTTAGGAAACGTTCAACGTTTATTACAAATTAAAAATAATGGTAATGGACTAAGGCGGAAATTCACTTTTATTGGTTCTAGTTATAATGTTTTTACAGGTTTTTGAGTAAAATTTGTTAGATTAAAGTCTCTAAAATCCATATTTATGATAAAAAATCTATGATATGTAATTTCCCCAATTGTTGGCACAGTTTCCTAATTATTGGCACCCATATAATACACTAGTAATTGGCACTATCTAATTATTGGCACTCCTTTATTGGCACCAGAATACCTCTTTAAGCAGAACAGATTGTGTCTGATTAAGTGAAATAAAATAGGTATATAGGTACGATTTTATTTACTTTTTGGTACATGGTCTTATATATATTAGTTACACAAATAAGACACAATACCGAATATATTAATGCTGGATTATTTTTTATCTCTGAAACTTGACAAAGAGGTGTCTCATCTTCGTCACTAAATAAAAGTCTTTTCGCCTTATCTAACGGTTCCGTTGAAAATTTATTCTCAAGCTGTGATTCAGTTTTCGTCTCGTTGTTGAGTAGAATATTTTCTATAATTTTTGTGCTCCCAACCTCAATCACAGGTTTTACCACAGTTGAATTGTCATTTTTATTTTTATCTTTCTTTTTTGTTTTGATTTGTTTACCTTTATCCTTTTTTCTGTCCAGTTTTGTTTGTATTTTAACTGCTTTTTTCTTTGCTTTTTGTTTTGCAATCTCATCCTTTATTTGACTTTTTCTTCACAAATACTTTTGAGTGCAGTTGAAGTTCTTACATATGGCATTCTTTCAGTGTATCTTTTACCCGACCTCTCTGGAGTCTTTTTCCACAACAAATAATTGCTTATATTATCATTTAGATTCGTCTCGTCCTCTTTGGGGGGTATTAAAACAGGCATATCCGTTATCTCTTCTTCTGTAAAATGTGTGTCTTGAACTGTTGTGTTTGCAGATAAGATATCTGCTTCATGAATAGAAACAGTATTGTCTTCAATATCATGTTGGCCGCCGTCGTCTCCAACCATTAAATGTTCACCATGATCATCAGTGTTGAGTGATAAATCTTTACTTTCTATAGAGCAGAAAAATTGATACATTTTATGTAGGATTTGAAAGTCTTCAAAAAAACTATCGAGTTCATTCAAAGAAATACTGCGTAGTTCTTCATATTTAGCAGGTCTAATCAATTTAATAAATTTGTCGAAGGTCATTGATGCTGTGTGTAAGACTTCTCGCCGAGGGTTTTCATTGATTTGTTTTCCGAGGCACTTCGTAAAATCAATTGCGTTTACGTTCCAGGGGCAAAGCCCATATGCACGAAAACCATTGGAAATACTTTCTGGTACTAAGTCAGATATTATTTCATTTATAATTGGAGCAAAATCTGTTCGAGTAAGTTGAGGAAATTAATTGGTTCTTCTCCATTTCAATACACCATGCTTTCAAAGAGCCTTTAACGGTCTAAAGCAGGACACGTCGGCTGGTTGGAGAATCCTGGTTGCATTAGGATATAATGCTATCAGATTTATTTTGAGATCTGTACACAATTTGCTAATTTGGTACGTTAAATAGGTTTTGTACCACAAATTTTATATCTATTTATTGAAGTTTATTTGTTACAGCAAAATATTTCCCTGTGTCTTATAAAGTTGTATTTATTAAGAAATCATTTAAATAATTATTATACTATTGGTGTCAACAACTAGAACAATGCAAAATTCACATTGAAACCCAATCGTTGGCACCCAGTGCCATCAATTAGATTTGCCGCTTTAGGAGTCCAGTTGTTGGCACCCGCTAAATTATTATTTCCCGCCAAAGAATACTAGGTTAGGTACGATAATCTATGAATTTCCATCATTTAAGGGCGTATAACCGATTTACAAGTCAAAACTTCTAAAATTAACATTATTAGAACAGTTTTTCAATTACCTTGCATATCTCAAAATGGCAGATGTTCACTAGCAAACACAGTCGAGGAGCACGTCTTTCAAAAACAGCTGGATGACAAACCATTGCAAATGTCTCTATCGGCAATGTAGTAACATTCTTTTAGAGGAAGTATGCTGACATCTAACGGTAACAACAGTTTCTTGGACAAGTGAAGCTCGAAAATGATTTCGAGAATATAAAATAAAGTGCCAACAACTAGTGCAGTGCCAACAATTGACAGTCTTACCTAGCTGGTTTAGCTTGTGACGTTCTAAAAACTCCTTGGCCTTTCTCTTTTATTTGAGATCTTACTTGTACTGATGTCTACATAAACAATGTTGGTTTTCCTGGAACTCCGTTGGTCTAATAAAAATGGTCTTTCTTTTAGGGGAATTTTTATTTTACACTTGCAAGTAAATAGGTCTTTGCACCTACACAATATGTCAAAAAGTGTTCGCCGCGCATGTTCTTCGAAAGCTCTAATTTTATTATTAAACCTTTCTGTATTTCTACTACTTATATGCTTAATTGAGGAGCTACCAAGTAAAAACCAGATAAATACATTTTATAAGTTGCAAAACGTGCCATTAGCAGGTTTTTAAATGTAACAAAAAAATTATAGCGTACGCAAAAGGTATGATATTATAGATCTCTTGCACACTATTCAAGTTTCAATTTTATAATTAACAAAAAAATATATTAACAATTACAAAAGGATTTATCTGTTTTTGGTTGAGCTGAGAATTAAAAAAGTTATTTTATGATGTAAAATTGTTTATTTCAATGTAGATATGTTCTGAATAACTTTTTTAAAGTTAAAAACAATGTATCTAATTTAAAAAAAATGTTATACAGTGTGTCTCAAAAAGTTTTATACAAATGGAGAAAACGTTGATCTTACAAAAAAAAATATTGATAAAAAGCTCTGCATGACTCATCATCAGCCTTGGTCTATCCACTGTTGAATAAAGGCCTCTTCAAGTTTTCTCCATCTGCATGACTTGTAGATCCATAATCAAGTACAAAATGTTTAAAACATTGGCTGATATACAGGGAAATTCAAAATTATGATTTGGAATGAGAGTAAAATACGTTCAAACTGTAGTGGAGAGCAAAATGTCCATTGAAATTGTTATTAAGTAGCAAAAAATTATTAGATTAGTGATTTTCCCAGATAAAAATTATAAGATTATTTCAATAAATACGTCAGCAATTGAGGACTCTGCTGCAAGAAGGATGCAGCTCCGAAAATAAAACTTTTGAGAAAAACGGAAAAAACGTTATGCAAGTGTAACTGTAAAACATACCAAAATTTTGTTTGTTGATAATGTAGCTCTAATGTTAAGAGTTTGAAATTCCGTACAATTCTGAAAAAATATATTTAGGGGGGGGGGGGGGCATCATAATGTTTTTTTGTGGAGCTACATCTTTCTTGCACCAAAAAATCAAAACACTGCTAAAGAAACACATGAATGATCTGCAAAATAAACTTTATTTCTAAAATAAATGTTCTTACTGTTACATAACTAATAGTGTAGGTTACATGTCATTGTTTTCTTCATCATCGGTCATTTCGGTATCGGTATCGTCCTGCATGTTTAGATTTCTAAGGCTTTCATAATAAATTAAATCGTTTTTAGGGACATACTGGTTGGCTAATAGCATGACATTGTCGTACTTAAGTTTTTTTAGTGGCAACTGGTCAGTATACAGTAGTTCTGGCTGAGCATGCAAATAAAAATTATGTTTTTGTATGTTGAAAGTGCTATAGATCGGCGTTTTAGAAGTTTCGCTACACTGTATTCCAGCATTCTGATTCTCATATAAAATAAGCTTATACTTGCTTATAGCAAACTTCTGTCGATGCTGGTTTACTACTGTCTTCTTAAAATGAGGTTTCAAAAGATTCACAAAGTAAAAAATCATATTTTGGGATACAGGAATAACCCGAAACTGGTTGCCGCTATTGCCGTAGTGCTTCATGTATTCCTGAGGAGTGAATATACGTTCAACTTTACGCAAAGCCTTTTCTACTACCCCAAAAGACCTATCGCAGGGCAAAAATGAGTGTCCTGGTTCGGGATAACGATGAAGTATTGTCTCGAATCGTCCAGCTTTTACCAAAGTAAATAAATATTGCACTAGGCTGCTATTCTTGTTTTGAGCAGCGCAGTTGTCCGAAAATAAGTACAGCACTTTTACATCTTTCGGTATAATGTTTTCAAAATAGTGATGAAAAAAGCTTATAGTCTCATTTGGTGTTTTCCTTCCTGTAATCTCGTCGTACATAAAAAAATGTGAGATTCCCGTTTTTCCGGAGTATATACAAAAGTTGTAAACCCATAACTGTCTCAGATAAAATGCATCCCCAGAAGGTACTTTTGGCAAAGGCGCATTTTGTTGGTGGTCAAAACATAGTACTTCAACCTCGGAATTATTTCTTGCCTCTTCGCATTTTTGCTTTAGGTCTTCAAAGAACACTTCAGCTCTGGATAAATGCAAGTTTTTATTAAATTTTATCGGGAAAGTTCTTCTTCAGAAAGTGGTAATTTTAATTTAATTTCAAGCTCATCGCATAGTTTGCATGTATCAGATCTTGGACTTCCAAATGAAATATTGAAATTCGCTTTGAAATATCTGAAGTAGAAATCGTACGTGATTTTTGGGCCAAATAGATGTTTTTTGTCTTTTACGCCATATATTTCGAACATTTCTTTCTCGTATTTTTCTAAATATAATTCGTATAACTTCTTTATATTTAATTCAGGTGATAGATACATTTTTTTATTATTCTTCGGACCGCTATAGTGAGAGGATCTTCTTGTAAAACTACGAATATGAGAGTCAACCTGTTCCACTATTTCCGGAGGTATAGAGTTAGGCCTATTATGGTGTTTTCCGCGACCATCGGTGGGAGATGTAACGCTTTCCTTTTTGAAGTGCGCTGCCAGACTGTCAACTCTCTTGGAAGATATACCATGAATTGCACAGAAGGCTTTCTTGCATACTCTACTACACTTCCTCCCAATGCGTATCTAAGATCAATAATGGCTTTAAATAAAATATTATTTTAAAGATAAAAGTAAGACTTACAGTGTAGTTGTGAGAAACTGTCCGGTCTCGACCATTTCCTGATTTGGGGCGTTTACGGGCAACTGCAGAAGTACCTATTAACCCGCAAAGGTGAGTATCCTGCATCTGTTTTTCCCCGATTTTGTTAAAACTTGCTAAAACCGCTTTTCTATCTTCTTCAGTGACCTTCTCGAAACATTTAAATTTACATTTGCAATCATTTCCAGTCACTCTAGGGCCCCTTATTTTATTTGCTGTACTACGATGTTCCTTTCCACTGGCTAACATTTTCTTTCTACGGTTTCGCGCCCACTGGGATTTATTTACCGACTTTCTTTTCTGCTTAACCTCAAAATCTTCGTCGTCATCTGTACTACTATCATGTATATCAGTTTCTGCCACATATTCGTCACTAGAACCGCCACTATATGGTTCAGATTCACTATCCATTTCTTGCTCCATGACACACTATTACAAACAGTTAAGAATACAAAAACACTGCATTCAACGACAGCAAAACTGAAACGTAGCTACACCAACTACTTGCATGCTACTTGCCGGCTGTCAAAACAATATGAAACGCACGTTTGATGCAAGAGAGAGGTAGCTCCGGGAGTTGTATCTTTCTTGCACCAAACGCTATAAGATGCATCTCCTATTTTGGTAGGGCGGTGATCGGATCTGCATCGTTCTTGCACCAAATTATAGCAAATGTTTCGTAAAACCTGACTAGTGCATAACCTCAACTTTCTAAAAAAATGGAGCTGCGTCCTTCTTGCTGCAAACTCCTCAATTGTTAGATTAGAAACATGTTCTTCTCCAAATTAGAAAATATAATATCATCTTGCACTGCAGTGTCTATACTGCAATCTTTGCTTTCGTCCATTTCTTCATTTTGGTCATGTGCATCATCTTGTACGTTTTCGTCAAGTTCTAAAGACACCTGTGAACTTCTTGCTTGGGTAAAGTGAATTTCGCCATACTTTTGCCAGGAGATACATTAATTTTCTTTCTTTTGGTAGTATTGGAATATTTAGATCCTCGCGATTCCTTTAAAATATCAATTAATGAATCTGTTAATATGGAAGGAGCATTTTCTTCAAAATGCTTTTTATTGTCCGGAATCTTGACCAATACTTTTTCTTTATCGAGGGGGAATAAACCCGTGGCTGTAAATCCAGCTTTTATGTTTTCTGAATTTCGTATTTCGATTTTAAGAAGACACTTTTGAAGTAAACTCGGAAAAAGTTGATTAGACAAGCAACCTTAATTTCGGGTTTTCCATTCTGTGAGTGTTTTCATCCACAGAATTTTTACAGGCCTGAAACAGGCCACATTGAGCGGCTGTATCAAGTGGGTAGTATTGGCAGGAAGAAGAATCAACTTTATATTGTGTTTTTTACATTCTTGCACAATTCTCAGTGAAAGATGACTGGCCAGATTATCTCCAATTATAGCTTTAGGCCCATTTAGCTTTCTAAAATAGGGAAAAATTATGGAAGCAAACCAATCCCCAAAAATGCATTGGTCGAACCATCCAGATTTCAGGAGGACCGTTTTGTGTCCATTCTTGCCGCAAATGCTCGGATTTATAAACAATATAAGGCGGGAGCATGGTCCCATTTGCAGCCACAGAAAACATAACAGATGTTGCTGCTTTGCTTGAATTTAGTATCCTTATGGGATATTTGCATGATGTTCGAACTAATACTTTTCCATTGCCTGGGTCATCTACGAAGTTTGTCTCATCGTAATTGACCAGGTTCTCAGGAGGCACATCATGCAGCGACTCTTCTAGGTTCTTAAAGTATTCTTCTATTATTTCAACAGACACATTGGCCCTGGCTCTTTTTATATTAGAGCATAATCTTTGCTTTAGCCCAGCGTTTCGCTTTAGAAATGTTGTTATCCATTCGTGTGAAGGTAAATTATTTTTAAATTGGGATCTCTTTATGTTTTGTCTGTTGAAAAAATTTTGGACCAAAAAACAAACATCTTTTTTTCTAGAGGAAACCCCCAGTCAGACATCACACCAATGCAGTCAACTATGAGTCTCTCTTCCTCTTGTGTTAGAGCAGGTTGTCCCCCATATCTCTTTAAATCCTTTTGATATATGTCTATGAAGGGTGGATAATTTTTCCCCATATCTGTCACACGCATTTCTATATGATAATTTTTAACGTCTCTGATGGCATTTTGAAGTTGTTCTTCATTATAGGAAACGTAACTTCTGCCACCAATCTTTCTTTTATAATTTCGGGCATGTTCTGAGTCGCCCTTTAAAGCGCTATAATTTATACAACACCCTGTATATTTTTTGGTTCCCGCGCAAATTTTTATCTAACCTCAAAATTCTGCAGGCGATACCAGCGTACATAAATCAAACCTGTGAGGATTTGCTCGGAGGTTTGAAAAGCAAAATCTCGCAGGTTCTTCCTTCATCTAAAGATAAATTAAACACTATGTCATCTAAAGGTGTTTATAGAGTCCCTTGCTCTTGTAATGCTGTTTACATTGGTGAAACAGGTCGTGCAGTGAAAACTCGCATCTCTGAGCACCAGCGCTGTCTCAAGTCGGGTCTCGTATCATCATCAGCCATCGCCGAACACCAACGCGATACTGGTCATAAGATCCTCTTTGATGAAACTTCCATCATCTGCAAATCCCCATTCTTCTTTAGCAGAAAGATTCGCGAAGCCATTGAGATTTACAAACACCCTAACAATCTCAATTGGGACGAAGCCCCTCCCATCGCCACTGAACCGCGACGGCATTTCCTGAACCGCGACTGCGGTTGCCTATAAATTCTCGCCTTTCTCCTTCTGATAGTTAGTCGAGTTTCGCCTCTGGCTTGGTTAACACGTTGAGTTACCGTGCTCTTTTGCTTTTTCCTCCTGATGAAGCTCCTTACGTTGAGTTCTTCGATCTCAATCATTACACGGTCCAATCCCGGAAGTCGTTTGTTACTTAATGACAATGGCCGTGAAAGCCTCAGAAATCAGAACTTTCTTTTGTTTTAAATGTCAGTATGAAACCTACAAATTGACGTAAACCAATTTAAGCCATGGCCTCCTATTTTTACGTAGTGATACACAACTTTGGTTTTTAAAATAGAATACACTGTATATTTTTAGATATTTGAAATCAGCACTAAAAGTGCTTTATGATGGCATTCTTACATTTAAATTTTGGAACTTATTATTTTTCAAAATAAAAATTTTTTTTAGCCAAAGTTGGCCATGAATTACTCAAAATGACTAACAATCAAACAAGAAATGCAAAACAAACTCCACTTAGCTCTAAAAATGTCTTATGACCGAATTATAGCACCAAACATACTAAAGCAATTGAAAACTATGTTTTTTTTTAATGGAACAATATGAGTTTCATTAAACAGCTGAAAACTACAATAAAGGGGCTTTCCAACGGTGTACCACATTCGTTATTTCGTTTAGAAGTAGCTTTTAAATAATCAAAAATACGTAAAACAATTTAAAAATAAATGTTACGGTTAATGAAACTGATATTATTCAATTTAAATAACATAGTTTTCAATTGTTTTAGTACGTTAGATGCTATAATTCGGCCATTAAGAATGCTATAAAGCACCTTTAGCACTGTTTGCAATTATGTAAAAATATACAGGGTGTTTCATTTTTTAAACCAAAGTCGTGTATCACTGCGCAAAAATAGGAGGCCATGGCTTAAATTGGTTTAACTCAATTTGTAGATTGTGTACTGGGATTTAAAACAAAAAATAGTTTTTTTTCGATATCTATTAACGAAATTATGAGCTGTCTAGCGATCTACAAACACCCTGTATATATACATTAACTGTACTAAGCCACTTCCAAAATAGGTATATATCATTCGGAGTCACTTCCAAAATTTCGCTGTGACTTCCGATTTCGGAAGTGACAACGTTGCCCATGGTTTTAAAGCATCTTTGGCCACTAGAGAGCAGTGGGACCTCAAATCCGAAAAAAAGCTACGAAGTGACTTTGCTTATGTTTGTATCCGTTCAGTTTGGCACTTGGTTCACATATAAGCCGCTGGCGACACCGTCGCTATATTTGTTTTCCATGTATTCGACGTTCTTACTTCCCTTATGCACCACGTAGGTAATAAGTAACTTCCGAAATTTGGCAATGTTGATGGTAGTTACTAAGATTTTGTTGTATTCTTAGCACTTACAATTTTAATTAATAAAATAGTTGTTTGAATATAATTTTAAATTTTATTAGAAACATACAAAATAAAAAATGCAGTAAAATGATATATTTGTTGCTTTTTATTTTAATCAGTTGCTGAATTTTCGTCTCTAGTGACGAAAGTAAGTGGTTGCAATTTCAGATATTAAATGCAATTTCCGTATCCAATTCTAATTTAATTTTACAAAGCACAATGGAAAAACATGATTTAGCAGAAAAACGTGTAAATTTACTTTGTATAACGAAATTGGCAGGACTTCTCATCAAGTAACCTTGCTCTCGGACGGTAGTGTTTTAATTGCTATGCGACGCTGTCAAACGGCCATATTAGTCAGAGTTGTCAATTGCGCGATACAAACAATAATAAAAGTGCACTGATGTTTATTATAATGAGTTTTAGCTCTGAAGATGAGTTTAATTTCGCCAATACTCCTCCAGAAATTACCAGTGTAGCTGAGAAGACTCTCGACGGATTATTACCGACGAAATCCAAGGACTGGTATGAACAAATTTATGCAAAATTCATGGATTGGAGAGCCTCAAATCAAGTAAATTCTTACTCAGAAAATGTGTTACTTGCCTATTTTGGAAATTTGGCGAAGTTTTAAGCCATCCACATGGTCAAACTATTCAATGCTAAGAACTACATTATCAGTTAAAAATGACGTAGATATTAGTAAATATCCCAAATTACGTCCCTTATTAAAGCGAAAATCTGACGGATTTAAGTGCAAGAAATCAAAAATTCTCTCCGCCACCGACTTAAATAATTTCTCGGAAAGCGCGCACCAGACAACAAATATTTAATGATCAAGATAAAACATGTTTATTATAATTTAAACGGATATCTAGGTATTTATAGTATTCTATTTTTTAGACTGCTTTAATTTTTGGAATTTCTGGTGCTTGCCGTTGTCATGAACTGAGGGATTTGACCACAAACGATATTAGAGACACTGAAAATCGGTCTAGGACAAGTTGGCGCAGCCAACTGGGCGCGGCCATCTCGGCGCGGCCAACTTGGCGCGAGCCAACTTGGCGCAGGGACAACTTGGCGCAGGGCCAACTTGGCGCGGGCCAACTTGGCGCGAGACAACTGGGCGCGAAACCTAAGCATACCGGGTCCGGCAATTCTGCGGGGCTGGAAAATATTTCATGAACTACGAGAGTTGCATAAAATTTGCTCATATAAAAGTTGAAGGTACGAAGATTTTGCATATTGCTAAAATAGTTTTGGTTATACAGAGTGGCTAAGAAATTTATTGCAGCTAGCCAGTTTTTTTTGCGAAATTGTCTGTACTTGGGTGGCTTAAAGGTGTTGCGCCAAAATGCTAATTATTTTAATATAAATGTGTATGGGTCTTACGTCACCTCTTTTGGAGATATTAACGATTTTATGCAAAAATGCTGAATTTTGGGCGGTTGCTGTAACAGAAAACAATTGAATGAACGTTGCCAAAAATAATTTTTCTGAATTACCTTTTTTAGTGTAAAATAGTATCTCTGAGTATTAATGCTATGCAGCGCTCTCAAGATTTGCAAATTTAATAATTTTGAATTGTTTTTACAATGGCACACTATTTTTATATTTATGAGATTTCATCTGATAGCCTTCGTTATAGATCTAAATTCAACCGTTTTTCAGAATTAGATTGAACATAAACAAACAATTTAAGCTTTTTAAGATGTCTTTAAAGGGACAACAAACAAACAAACTTTGGCAGATACAAATTTAAACACTCTGAGCAAAACAAAAAACCAGGTTTGGAAATTGAAAACCCGGCCACTGCTGACAAGGGAAGTAACAAACACGAAAAATCGAATAATGCAGGAGAAAATTCAATCTAAAAACGGTTGAACTTAGGGGTATGAAATGCAATATTAGAAGAAAGCTCATTAAAGGTCTTTTAAAAAATCGAAACGATTAATTTTGCAAATGTTAAGAACTCTGTACAGTTTTAATGCCCAGATATTATGAGGAGAAATGTTTTAATATTTAAGGAAATTACTTATAGGATTTTCATGTATTCGTTCTTGTCTTTTGGTCTGCTATCTTTTGGTATTTATTCCTGAATTTCTCGTTTGTTTCGTGTTTACTATTTCTTTTATTAACAATGACTGGATATTTATTATCTAAGCCGTAAGTTATACGAGTATTCGGAGAGTTCAGTTGTTTAAATTTAACATTTGACGGTGTTTGCTTGTTTTTCCTCTCCGTAAAGCATGTGAACGGACTTAAATGTTTTTTATGTTACAAGTCGAATATTTGAAGAACGGCGAAACTTAATGGTATGAAGTTAAGATACCAGAAGTATGTTCATTAAAGAGGAATTTTCTAATTTAAAAAAAAAAGATCCGAACTTATTAAATCTGCAAATTTTAAATAGTAGCAAGTATTTTGCACTCGAAAAGTTATTCAGGAAAATAGATATTTTTGCATTTAGAATGCAAAATGCTACTATTACTTTCAAAAATGAGAGATTTTATGGAGGACCGAAGGTAAATTTCATGTAACCCTCATATCTTCCACCAACGCATCGTTGCCGGTCCATGTGTGAGTTAATACAGAACGCTCTAATATATAATAAATTGACTATTCTAATGTACGTCAACTCAAAATGTAGTTAAAAAGCGGCTGTATTTAAAATACCAGCCTTGTCATTTTAAATATAGTTGGTTTTTTATTTATTATTTTTTTAATTATTTTTATATTTTTTTTGTTTTATTGCCTGTCTTAATATTTTCATAATAACAATAATAATAGTAAAATTGTAAAATATGTACATGTTCACAAAAGTATTTTCAAACTAATGTGTGTCCGACAACTGTCGTTATCGAGCAGGCAGCGAAATTAAAAACGTATGGTTCCTAATTTATGAATGCAACTACATTTATACTTAAATGTCAAACGTGATATTTGCTTTTTAGGTGTGTTATAGTTGCATTCATAAATTAGGAAGTATTCCATGGTCATACTAGATAAAAATAATTTTTGATCATACTATACTTCAAAGCAATTGAATTCCTTGTTTGTACGTATGGGCCGACAAACAAAACACAATTATTGTGAGAATTTTCAACAAGAATCATATTCACTTTACAGTTCCGGATTAGTATTTTAGTAACTTCAATAATCTTCAATTCGTGGAAATTTTATATTTTTTAGTAGATGGATACTCAAATTTGTTGTTGCTCTGCAGTTCCATAAAAAGTGCACATTTCCGTGGTTCAGCATAAACATAATTTGTATTGTGTTGTTTGGCCCATCAGCCGTAACGACAATGACATAATCTCCATGTAATTTTAATCCCATCTAATGACATTTCTAAAACGGACTGATGAAGTCCACAAGGTTAATGGAAGAGTTTCTTTAATGTGTACTATCATCACCCAGCAGTAAAGTTATTATAGAACCTATAAAATTACGGAATTGTAATTTTTTCTCTGTTTCCAAGATATGGAAATTGTATATTTTTGTTTAACCCTCAAATTATAATCGACCTTCAATCTTTTAAATATATATAATAAACCTAGGAAAACAAAATCTAAGCTACAAAATGACATTTACAATTGACAATTAAATTTTACTTTAACATTACTATTTAAAAAAAAATCTATACTATTGAATCTAGAACGAAAAAAACCCGGACAAAACCCCCCGGACTGATTTCTCGACAAAGAAACCCCAGACAAAAAAACCTCCGTAAAAAACTCTACTGGCAAAAAACGGACAAATTAATTTTAAATTGTTTACATTTCTGACCAGTCGCATACCTCAATGCGTACACAGTAATAGGTGGTCCCTTTATAATTTCCTAATATTAATTTTCATATATCTGATATGCTACGAGACACATTGTATATTTGAAAAGGTAAAAACATATGATATTTGAAAACAAAGGACCAAACAAAGGAACTGAGACGTCGAATAGAAATGTTGGATTTGTCATTTTCCGCCTGTAGCCCGGAAATTATTCTGTTTGTTGCCCTCAAAATGTGCAAATAATTTTTTTAATAACGAATATTTCCATTTAATCAAATTGAAAATTGAACATCCCGTACACATAATATGTTGAGGTTTTTATTCGGGGGGTATTTTGTTCGGGGGACACAAATCAGGATATATTATCTAAATATGGAATTGACATTTGTTTTATTTTCTGTTTTGTGGAATTTCTTTTCATTTATAACTGCTACTTGTAAAAAAACGTATCATAAAAGGATAGAAATGGCCCTGTCTAAGCAAGTACAATGTTTTATCGAATCTGCTTTACGAGAAAGCTATAAATCACTTCTTGTAGAAAATATTAAGAGAATAATATTTCTGTGCAGATAAGGATTGACAGCCAGCATATTCACATCAGATAAGCAAAGAAGTACTTCCTTTAAAAATTCGCGTTTCAAAATTATTTCGCTCCCGCTTGTCTCGCGCCCAGTTGGCTCGCGCCAAGTTGGCCCGCGCCAAGTTGGCCCTGCGCCAAGTTGTCCCTGCGCCAAGTTGGCTCGCGCCAAGTTGGCCGCGCCGAGATGGCCGCGCCCAGTTGGCTGCGCCAACTTGTCCCATTACGCTCTGCAATGTATTGGACCTCTGCTACACACCCAATTGGTTCTGCTTTCTTCAATCCCAGTTTTAATTATATTTGATATTCCAAAATCTTGCCTTGGACTATTTATTTTACTTGTATTGCGTAATTAACATACCCCTTTACGTTTTATTAAAATTCTTTAGTATTTTCATGGGTTTTATTACGTATTTACACAATTACAAAATTTTATATCAATTTTATTTCAAATTTTTCGTTGTTGATTTCTTAATTAAATTCTTACTATAGTTACATACATGATATGTTTCCAATTTTTGTATCTGTTACATTCAAGATGTTAAATTAAACCCTAATTTATTCTACAACTATTAATGATCTTTTAGATTATCATATTAGCTTGACTTCTCAGTTGGTATCCTATTATTTTGTACTTAACCTCCCATTCCAAAATATTCTTAATAAATTTAATCTTCCAAGTAAAACCAAATAACTCTTTGTATTTTATCATATTCAAAATTAATACATCAGCTCATAATTAAAACTTCCCTTTTTATAAAGTAAAATGTTAAACCAAATCAAATTAAGTATTACGAATTTTCACAAATAGTTCATGAACACCGCAGTCAAAACCCCTATTTTATATTCATCAAAATGAACCCCATGTAGTATTATTATCCAAATTATGCATTCATCTCAATATGTTGAAGAAGTCTTTGAATCGCGGTTACTGTGATATTTAAAGGTCATCTGTGAAATCTATGAAAAGTGTATAATTGGGAAGCCAATATATAATATGCCATTGTAATTAATTATATTTGTTAATAACTGCTGTTTGTTAGGTATATATATAGTTCAGGAAAATTAGTCAGCTAATTATCTTCTTATACTAATATTTTTGACGTTTCATCAGCTCAGCTGACTTCCTCAGAAAATACACAACACTTTGAAATACAATATACTTATGTAATGTCGATTGAAATTTTGAGATAGTGAGTTTGTACAATGTTCTAGGTTAATAATTCTTACAATATAGCTTGAAAAGAATATTTAAAAATGATTTCGTAGATGTCAGATGTCAAAATTTGAAATTTAATTTTTTTTTAGACTTTAGACTTAAGTGCTACCAACATATTATTCAAACGTTTGAATTTCACAGCCCGCTGAGAAACAGTTTTTTTTTATCTCTCGATATTTAATAGTACTACAAGCAAACCGCGCGCTACGCGCTGCGAGTCTTGAATCGGCGCGCACGTGAAATAGGATACGCGAAAGGTGAAGCTCCGAGCCGAGCGCTAAGATAAGAAAAACAAAACCTAAACAAATATAAACATCTGTGAAGCCGGAACGTGAGATTTTATTTTGTGCCACAGACACACAGACAAACACACATTAAGGAAAATTATATTATAGATATTGCTACCGCGTGTAAGTGGGGAGGTCACAGCGTAAGTGAGACAGCCAACCAAATCTTTTACACACTTGGTGAGCTATGCGCAAGCGTCGTCCAACGAGGTGGGGGAAGTGAACCTCACTGTCAAGCATATATTTAAAGAACTATATTGCTAGCGGCTATGAGTTGGGGGGTCACGAAGGAAGTGAGACAGACAACCAACTCTTCAATGTATATGGTGAGCTGTGCGCCAGCGCGGCGGCGTAGTCCGCGCGGTGGGGAAGTGGTCAAGTTTAAAATTCGCTTCTAAAGGCGGAGTTCGAATTCTCAGGCATGCGCACTAGACGCGTTGTACTCAGAGTGAGAATATGTCGGCGCCGTAATGTTTTCGACCGTTTCCAGGCCCTGCTAGCAATATATGTATAATACATATATGCTGTCAAGTTTAAAATTTGCTTCTAAAGGCGGAGTTCGAATTCTCTGGCATGCGCAAGAAACGTATAGTGTTCAGAGTGAGACTATGTCGGCGCCGTAATGTTTTCGCCCGTTCGCAGACCCTACTAGCAATATAGAAGTAAAAATATATGGTCACACTATACACCGAGTTTGATCAAACATTGAGGTTAAGCGGGTCCTTTTGTAGAAGCGTTCAGTGGTTCAGCTGAGATTATGTCAAGTTGTTTACATTTATTTATCTGTAGTTTCTGTTCAAAAAGATATTTTTAACTCAAAAATGAATAAGAAAAAAGCAGTAGCATTGTTATCACTAGCAGGGTTAGCTGTATTAACTAAAAAAAAAAAACGAAGTCGAAGGAAGCACTGGTCCAAACATTGGTTATTAAAACAAAAAGATGGCCTTGACGTTGACCCTTGTAGTTATAAGAACTGTTACGAATGAATGCAACAGCATTTAATAATTTATTGCAATTAATTGAACCCACGATCGCAAAACAGAATAAAATCCTGCGACAATGTATAAGCACTGAAGACAGGTATGTATTTGAAAAAGATGTTACATATTTTAAAAAAATATAATTTGCAGATTGATGCTTACTCTTCGATACTTGGCAACTGGAGAAACATTAACCAGATTAAGTTTTGCTACAAGAATTGCACACATTATTGACGAAGTATTGTAAGCTGTTACACATTTAGAAAGTGAATATTTGAAGGTCAGTTTACTATACCGGGTGTCTTATTAGACAAGCCATAACGTCTAGAGTATTAGGTGTATCAAAATGAGATTTGGTATAAGTAAATGGTATAGGGAGGGGAGGTTTTCGCATATTTTTCACTTTTCGCTAACTTCCGGTTTCACCGGAAATGGCTCCGGTTTTGAATTTTTAAATAGAACACCCTGTATATTTTTACACTTTTGGATTTCTGAGACAATTCTAGATCAGAATGTGACATTTTTAAAAGTTTTTAAGCCTACTTGATTTTTTAGAGCTACTTTTAATATTGTATCTAGGTGGCCATGATTGGACGCAAACTAATCTAAGGTTCTCAGGTGATGTCAGAAAATTACAATCGCAAAGTTTTAATGATTAGTATGATAGATAGGAATAAGAAAAGTTGGGAAAATCACTTTTTCGTGTCTATTTTTTTCCAAATGGCGACCCTTTTTTGACAAGCTCTTTCGGAAAAGAGGATTTTTTGGCAAATCTAATGATACTAATTTATTTGTGATTGGATTAAAAATAAGCTCATATATAGAAAGAGTGCAATAATCGTGTTTATTATAATTAAAACAATAATATACCTATTATACGTATGTACTCTTGTTTTTCATTTCACCTTTATCATTTAATTTTGCCGCATGTAATCAAATACGAAATACTCATATCTGTATTAAATTGCACAATTTATTATCTGTACAAAAACAATTCAACTTTCGACATTATTTAATTTTTTCAGTTTTTAATGTTTACATAGGTAAAAACAAACAAAACTTGAATTTTAAAAAAAATATATTTTTGTAATTCATATTCGGCCACCGCCTGAAACTTGAAAATGATTGTTATCATTTCTCGTTTACATTTTTGCTGTAACTGTACATTTTTAATTAATTTTATTTCGTTACTAATAAATTTACCAAAAACGTCCCATGCCCTTCTGCATCATGTGTGATTTTTGCTAACGCAGTGCCGATGCCTGTTAAGATGGACGCACTTGCATCGTCTTCTAATTTTCTTTTTTTTTGTGCTCGTGGTGTGCCGCGGCCTGTTGGCGTACCCCGCGCAAGCTTTGAAAATGCGTGAAGTTCTTTTTCCACCGCTGAAACCTGGTTGCTACTGCTGCTAGGGGAGCTAGCATTCAGTTACGTCATCAATCTGAAAGTAGTAATATTATTAATATTTTACAGACACCACCAACAGAAGAAGAATGGAAGGCAATTTCAGCGAATTTTTTTTAATTATGGAACTTCCCGAATTGTTTAGGTGCAGTGAATGGCAAGCACATCACCCTGGTACGATTCGCCGTCGCCGATTGGCCGTCGACCAATTCGCCGTCAGGGCGCTTCGCCGTCGGAACATTTAAAAGTTTTAAGTCAATACAAATAAAATGCGCCGTTTAATACGAAAAATCATTTGTCATTAATTCAACGTAATATTTATTATATTTAATATAGCGTAATGTTATTTACATTTCATAATTATGTGCTAAGCCCCTAAGATATTCTAAAATATCGGAGTTATCATCAAAATTCTGAAGTAGCGATAAAATACGCTCGTCTGCATCTCTATATTTTTTTAATTTTAATGGTGGAAGATTACCAGCAACAAGTTGTTCGTAGTAACTATCCCGTCCTTTCTGCACTTTCTGTAACCCCTCGATAAATTTCCAGATTGTTGGGTGATCCATTCCCAATTCAAACTGAAGTCTTCTATGTGCGGCCTCCGCATGGTTATTTGTTCGATCTTCTCCATTGAATGTTCTTTGAATTAGGTTCCACATTTCATGAGGAAAAAGGGGTGGACGTCTACCATTTCCTCGTCTGTAAATGATTAATACAAGTAGTATAGTATCCATATTGAAAATCGTAAACAATTGTATATACCTGTTCATACATCCTACATAGTTGTCTTCAAACCAATCGAGGAGTGGTTGCAGCTCTGCTGGTAAATCATTGGCAAGAACATCAATAGCTTCGTCCAAGTTAGCAATGGACACAAACGCCAAAGAAGTTACCATTTTGGCGCTCAGCGCAAATTGTGGATCGTTATTATATTCCCTAAGAAGTCCCCTTGCACCCAAATGTTTTTTCATATTTTGGGTTAAATGAAAGAAACATCCGTTGATGTTCGCGCCTGGAAAACTATCTTTCATGGCGGTAAATGCTGCTTGTTCAAAATCACAGTGGATTGCTACTGGTTGTAAGTCTGGAACTAAACCTTTAATCAATTCGAACATTCGGTTGTATATGGCTCGTTGTTTGTTCGCTAGAAGTGCATAAACTACTAGATGTACGCCATTATTTTTAGTAGCCATTATAATGTACACTTGGGAAAATAACGATGGTGCTATTGAAAATGTTCCATCAGCGTACCACGTATTTGTGGTTTGCAAATGTTGAAGCCAGCTTTGCCTTCCAAATATTAAAATCCTATTTGCTCCTTCTTCGCTATCTGCCAATAGAAAATTCTCTTCAATTCCTGGTTGCACCTCGTAAATTCTGTAAGCCCCTGGTAATATTAATTGGTCAAGATTCACAGGATTTGGGGGTGCAGCTTGAATCGCAATACGTTTACGTATAACTATTTTTCTTAAGGCGGCTTAGGAAAGCTCATAGATTTCCATAGCTGGTAAGATAAATTTTCTTTTGCGCCTTGAATTTAAATCTTTAGTCAACTTTAGATACACCTCTTTGCCTTCAATGGAAATGTCGAAAGCGGATTATTTCGCTAAGTACCTTATCTACTACCTGTGAGGAACCTTCTATTTAAAACCAAGTTAGCCCAATACATCCTTACATTTGTTTTCGAATCACCAAATTAAATAATTTTAACTGAAACCTTTTGGTGCAATTGATATGTTGTAATCAATAAGTTGGGGACTAATATAATTAACTATTTCTAGACAAAAGTCTTATGCTTTTTGCTTCCATTACTTTTTTCTTAATAAATAATTACGTATTATGGACTTTTTTGGTTCCTTATTGAACAAACTAAATTATCGTTAGTTAGTACCGTTTACGACAATAATCTTGTTTTGCAACAAAATATAGGTAATTATACTTGGCGCGGCGAACAAATAGAGTGACTTATGCAACCCAAATAACATATTTCAAAGCTGACTGGATCAGTATTTGAATAATAATTACTAAAGCATCAGAGATGGCAGTTCTCATAATTAGACTTCATTTTATCTGACATTAAATAATTGTTTGAGGTTATGATGCAAATAGAAACTTCGATCAATTTAAAAAGCATACCATTTGTGCACATGTGATATGTAGGCATGTGGCCTGGAGCTTGTTAAATCTCATTATTGTCTACATATTACAAGTGCACAAATGTCATGCTTTTAAGTTTCTATTTGTATCATAACCTCAAACAATTATGTAATGTCAGATAAAATTAAGTCTAATTATGAGAACCGCCATCTCTGATGCTTTAGTAATTATTATTCAAATACTGATCCAGTCAGCTTTGAAATATGTTATTTGGGTTGCATAAGTCACTCTATTTGTTCGCTGCGCCAAGTATAGTAGACGAATTTGAAAACATCAATTACTATTATAAATGAGAGATGACTGCTACACTAATGATCCTTATCTGTATTTAGTATCAGCTACGGAATTTCGGCCTTTGTACAGGTACGTAACGAATTTAACCTGGTTATGACCAAGCAAGTAAACGGTATAAGGCGATCTTGCATTTTGAAATAACGATGACCCTAAAGTTTCCAGAATCAACTATTGTAATTTATTTCGCAAAGTGGAAAATGAAGCATACATCCTTTCGCATAAATAATTTTTAACAAAATACGTTCAAAGCATGAAATGTTACATAGCTATATTTTTATAGTTTAAGTTCTATCAATTTATCCAAAACAAACTGCAAACACATTGGTATACTTGAAGTTTTTTTTATGATGATTTATAGTGACACCAGTAAATAATATCAGGTATATTAAAAAAAAATTAAAGTGATTGATAGTAGTAATCAAATTACAGGAAAAAAGATAAACTTTTCGTTAAAGAATTCCTACAAATGTAGATGTAAAGCTGCAGCTATATCTTATAATACTAAAGGCAATTTTTTATGTAAAATTGAAACATCTATAGTCATCCAAGCTCCTAGATATTTTACTAAACAATTTTTTACGGCTCGGCTCGTCAAAAACAATATACTGCAAAATTGAACAGCAAACGTTAAGTACCTATAATGTTAGTTAAAAAACCTCAAATAATTATGTATTTTAGGGAAATCTTTTAAAAGGCGAACTTTTGCTACAGTTGATGAAAACTACAGATTAGAAGTAGAAAATAAAGTAGATCACATGGATTCTGAAACTTATAAAAAAATCTGTAAAAGGCTTTACCCAGAACTTACCTCATGGACATTGTGACACTAAATAATTTGAAAAATTAAATTAAGTTAGTAGTAAAAATACTTTCACGTTTCTAATACGTACATTAAATACATTTTCAAATAAAAAAAATGTAGCCCGGGGGATTTGAAGTCCGCCGCATCTGCGTAGCAGAATGTAACTGCATCGACTTGTCGTCTGCGCCATTGAGACTTATTGGAAAGAGTGCGGCGCGCGCCTCTCTTGAACAGAACGGTCTGATTGTTGAAACGTTTTTACTCTCTTGTAACATTATTCTGTATCAGTTGAGTCTTATTTGCGACAAATGTAAAGCCTGGCCCATGTGAAAATTAGTATTACTTTCATCTACTTCAAAATTAACGCAAAAATAAACAAAACTTAAGAAATCTCGGAAGGTGATTTTTTCGCGATTACAATACTTCCTTCGTCTTTTAGACGAGGGAAGTAACTATCTAAACAATTCTAAAAAAATCTCAGTAACAACGGAAAACACATTTTCTACCGCTTCAAATTTCGGCCGAATATGTAAGCTTAGAAGAACCACATCGACTGCTAAAACTGTGGAAAATTTATTGTATAGCACATTCAAAGAAAATACTGCTAAAAATTTCGGTCTACAAAGCGAAGATACAGAGCTTCCGTTTTTTGAAAACCAATATCCAACGCAGGTAAGAATGAGTGGTCTGATAATTGATAAATGATCCATGCATTTTTAGGTTGTTCCCCCGATGGATTAATTGACAATTGTGCTTTAATTAAAATCAAACGTGCAGAAAAAAGCCGGGACCTTTCTCTACTTCAAGCAGTAATTAAAAAACTGATTACGTAATCATAATTATTATTATCAAGTTCAGCGGCAGCTGCATATTTCGGAACGGAATCTCCGTTAGTTTTTAATTTATACTAAAGGCTTAAAATGTACTTAGTAAATCTTTATCTACCTATAGCATATAGTTACTTGTAATTTATCGTTTGTGAAATTTTCAAAAATGTGCCTAGTAGGTTATTATAATTTTTTTATTTCAGAGATAGCAATTTTTGGAAAGAAAATATGGAAAAAAAAATTGTACGAAGTTGACTCACGAAGATGTTGTCAATATAACTGTCAACACTGTTTAGAGATATATGTATATGTTATTTGTTATATTATTATTATTATTCATTATGATGCTTTAATTACGAGTATGATTTTGAATATATGTAATTTAGGCAATGTATACATTACCTTTTTAACTTGGTTTTCTAGTATTGTTTTGATATTAATAATTATAAAACCAATAAATTCGTTTTATCACTACTACATTTAGAACGTACCATTATTTATGTTGTTTTTAATCCGAGAAATTGATTTTCTGCACCTAAGGTATTAAAAAAGTTTTTGATGTATCCGAATAAGAAGAAGTCATTGGGCGCTAAATCAGGCGAATATGGGCAATGAGTTATTAATTGGGTGTTGTTACTGGTCAAAAACTCGACAGTTCGTCGTACTGTGTGAGCGCTTGCATTGTCATGATAAACAATGATTCGCCGGTTTACGTTGTTTCTTCTGATTTCAGCGATAACTTCCGGCAAACAAATTGAAGTATATCAGTCAGCATTAACTGTCCTGCGATCTTCTAACGCAACAGTTGCAACTTGACTAGTTCTCCCGAAGAAACAAGCAATCATTCTTTTTGAAACGCTTCATGAACGCACCACCTTTGTTGGTTTAGGTTCATTTTGAAACACAGTCAATTGCTGCTTAGTTTCAGGCTCATATGAATATATCCAAGATTCGTCACCTGTTACGATGTTATATACAGAATTTGAACGACACCTTCGAATTTTTTTAGTATTTCCTTGCACCACTTGAGGCGTGACTGATTTTGTTCTTTTTTCAAATTGTGAGGGATCCAACGACTACAAAGCTTCCGGACATGCAAGTGATCTTGCAAAATCGTATGTATTTGTTTCGCAGCAATGCGTAAGGATGTCTGTATCTCACTATATGTCACATGCCGATCTGATAAAATAATTTCACCCACAGCATCGATATTTTTCGCGACAACAGAGGTGGATGGACGACCTTTGCGAAGATAGTCATCAAACGTTGGTCTTCCACGCTTGAATTCTGCGAACCATTTGTAAACCGTAGTTTTGGATGGTGTTTCATCCCCAAATAACGAACTAAGTTTTTCCACACATTACTGCGGTGTTAAACCGTATCGACATTCATAAAAGATCAGCACTCGAAGATCACGATTCGAAATTTCCATTTTTCACACAATTAGTATTCTGTTAAATTCTGTTGAAACGAAAGTGCTCGGTTTGAAATCGAACTGTCAACTGAATTATAGATCAATAACGTCAAATGTTACGAATATGACAATTGCAGGACGCTGGCAATGCAAGGAGTACTCGATTCCGCAAACTTTAGCAGTGTACCTCGTATAGTAGTGTAAAAAATAATATATGAACCACGGTTGAGAAGACTATTATATCCTTGCACTTGTTTTGGTTAATTGGATTTTGATCATCATTGAATATCTTGTAGATGCAACTCTTCTAGGATAAGCTCTAAACAGTTAGAACAAACCACATGTAAATCTATAATTTAATTATTGTTTTAATGAATTTAGAAATGGAAGCTGAGTAATTATTTAAAAATAACTAATTTATTGCGTTTTATTGGTAATTTCACTAAGTCAACACCCTTTGTTGCAATTTTGAAAACATAAGCCATTCACAAAAACAAAAAAAGATTAATTCTGTCTTAGCTGATAATTTCCGTAAATTTCTAATTTCTATACAGGTAGCCGACTTCTACTAATAAAATAATAATTTTCTGTTCAACAAATGTATTACAATGTTGTTTAAAAATAAAATAAAAGTTTTCGATACACTATTACAGAAGATAATTAATTTTGTCATTGTAATTATACCGAACTGTTACTCAACTTATTTTTGCATAAACTAATCCCTGTCAGTTGTATATTAGGTAAAGTTAATGACCTGTCAATCACTTATAATCCTCAGGTAGTCAAGTTAGTGATTATCATTTGGGTTGCCTGAATTTCGAATATATCCTCGAAACATCCTCCATGTGAAATACTGAATCGACGATTTTGTATAGTTTTCTCACGATTCTAATTGTAAATAATTATTTAATAAAAATCGCTCTCGACAAGTTATTCTAAATTGCATTAACATTTTTACTTCGAGACATTTTCAATTTGTTGGCGTTATTTTGTTATATCAACAAAACATTAAAAAATAATTAATTTAAATATACTGTTATCTAATAAATATAGGAAAAAAATCATCTGGAACTACCAATTATATTGCAATTACCAACATACTAAAACAAAGAGAAATTTTCTAAATTAATTCCTATTCTTGTAATCGTGAACAATAGTTTATCAATTTTGTGCTCTGATTCTCACAGTTCGCCGCGTCTGTCCTAAGAAGCCTTAAGGCACAGTTATTTGGAAGTCTACCTTGAGCAGCTTGTGTTGTATTTGTAATACATGCGTTCATTACCTATAACAAAAAATAAAATATAAAACATGCTCTGGCCCAGATTGTCTTATACTATAAAAATAACGGCGATTGTGAAATAATAATATTTTAAATTACCTGGATTGTGCCTTCAGTTGTTTCCGCAGCACGTTTCTTCACTTTCGTTACTACTTGTGCAACTTCCACATTAACCGCCGAGGAATCGTGAGAATGTTGGTTGACTTCCTTAATAATTTCACTATTTCTAGTATGAATTCTTGCCTTGTACATCTATCTTCGATCGCATCTCCAAAATTTAACACCAATATCGCTTTTACTAAATGTATCAAACACATAAACAAAACCATTTACAGCAAATTTTTCTTTTCCTCTTTTTGACAAAATTGTTCCGTCCATTATTAAAACTTCTTACTGCCACGAAAAGTCTGTAGATACTAAAAGGCCCTACCGAAATTGTTTGTATTTATATTACAAAAAGGGGATGGTAGTTAAGAAAGTGCATAGAAAGATCCAGTAATTGGCATCTTATCTAATCTTCTTAGAAAGGATTGAGGCAACCTTTTACATGGTAATTATGTTGGATTTATCTAGAAAGACCATAACGGGGTGCCTAAGCAGCAGAAAGTATTGTAACCATATAAATTCCCTATCTATCTTCAACATTGAAATATTCAACAGTAATAACGGGTGTCCGCCGGAAAATTTCATTTTTAAACTTGAAATAAAATTTTTATTTCTTAAAATATGTTATTGAAAAAAAAACAAAATAAACCTTAATCTTTGGGAAATTATTTGTGAAACAGCACATCCGCCAAATGACGCCCTTCACGTCGTATCACTTCTTCCAAACGAACTTGAAAATTTTGCATCACACGCGTAAGCATGGCAGGTGTAATCGCACGAATTTCTCGGGTGATGTTCTGCTTTAACACATCCAAAGTGGGTGGTGCATTCCCGTAGGAAATTTGCCACTGGACTGTGGGGATATCTCAAATCAAAAGTCTACGAGAATGCACCACCCACTTTGGATGTGTTAAAGCAGAACATCACCCGAGAAATTCGTGCGATTACACCTGCTATGCTTACGCGTGTGATGCAAAATTTTCAAGTTCGTTTGGAAGAAGTGATACGACGTGAGGGGCGTCATTTGGCGGATGTGCTGTTTCACAAATAATTTCCCAAAGATTAAGGTTTATTTTGTTTTTTTTTTCAATAACATATTTTAAGAAATAAAAATTTTATTTCAAGTTTAAAAATGAAATTTGGCGGCGGACACCCGTTATCCCAAGTGCATTAAAATAGCCGATTAAATTTTGACGTTGTCTGTCAGAATGTTTTGCTAAGAAATGTGTCAAGTAATTTTGTTGCTCAACAAGAATTCCCAGTGCATAGCACTCGCGATTTTGGGGTGGAAAATTTACGAGATATATTTCTTCAGAGCAAAACATTCTTACAGAAAACCGTCAAAATTTATTCAGGCTAGTTTACATGCACGTGGAATGCTCGGTCTGATTATTTTTTCAGTAAATAGATAAAATTCATTAAGTGAAACACTTTTAATAATCATGTTAAAATTATTCACATGTGATTACATTTTGACACATTGTTACGTGCAGAATGCGCCGCCTGCCATAATTTTGAATTTGAACGCTATTTTCCCGCGCGTTGCGCATTGGCGTTCGGCCGTGTCTTCTGGCGATAGCTTTTATCTGGAAAAACCATTAGCAGGCCGAGACTCGCTACGCGTCTTCTTCGCCAGCTTTCGAAGCGAGCAGTTCTTTAGTGCTATTCACTAGTTCGGGGATGCTTATTTAGGGCTATTTGGTCGAGTTGGAGACGTGAATTTAGGAATGCCCTCACGTTTTCGTGGATTGAAGCCCCCCGAACATAATTAAGGACATTGGTTTCCTTCGCTAAGGCGGATCTATTTGGTGTTAGCATATTCGAGCTGTTCCTTTTCTGCGCCCAAAAACCATTCTGGGGTGAGTAGCTATTTTACGCTGAGAGGCCTGTCCGTGCGTGTTCTATTAGAGCCCTGTTTTCCCTCTTACAGCAAGACGTACTAGGCAACATTTCGCCTTCGAGCCGTGTTTGACGCAATTTGCGTTCTCGTCCTGGAGTCGCTGGACCTGCTGGGCCACGTGCCGCAACGTTTCGCGAGGCGATTTGTCGAGCCTTCACGGGCCCGCTTCTCCTTGTCGCCGGCGCACAATCAGGGCACAAGAGGGTACCGTTTTTCGGAGGTAATTAGCCCCGAGGTTTGGCCTTTCGACCTGTGGGAGCGGCGCTGTTATTGCCGGCCCCCTAGGCCACCGACGACCGCAAAACGTTCTCGGCCGACGTCGAACCACGATCGCAACGACGCCCAGATCCAGAGCTTCAAGTCTGTCGCCGCGAGCCGCTGACGAGGTGGCCCATTTTTAACTTGTTGTAACATATGTTTGTCCAAACTGTAAGTACATTTAGTGCATGTGTTACTTAATTAAGGCGGCTCTCATCCTTCATTTCATGCTAGAATTAAGATTGTCAATGTAAAAGTTATATAGCTTATTTATGCATGAAATTAAACTATCTTAAATTATCTGTATATGATTTGTGTTAGCTACGGTTCGGTTGTTTTATCGGAGCCATCTTACAGGGAGTATTATGTGCTAGGTACCGAGTTTACAATTTCTCCACAGTTCACCGGGGTGCAATTGTCGTACCTTCAAAAATTGTTGGCGCACTGGGCATTTGTATACTTAATTAACTCTACCGATATCAATCCCGCGACCCTACTACCGATTGAGCCGGCGGCCGGCAAATTGCACCCAAGTGTACCTTTTGTATTGTTTGATGCTGCTTGGAAAGATTGCCCAGAATCTTACATCATAAAGGCCTAACAACATTTTTAACCGCGGTTAAATGTTGACGTTTGAATTTTTGTCATTATTAAACTGACTGAAGCCTTATTCATTACGCATTATTATGGATATGAAGGAAATATTCACATAAAATCCATCTCCATGCTGGTTCAACTTAACATATACACGGCGTTGATTCATATTTGAGACATTGCCATATGTTCAGCTTCCCTAATTACTAATGGCCCAACACAGTTGAAATGTATATTCCTACAGAAAGCTATTACCTTAATTAGGGTTTCCAAAGTGGGTTTCGTCGATAGTTTTTTTTTTTTTTTTATTGGAAGAACCAGTTCAGCAAATATTCTTGCTATTCATGGTCTTGTTAAAGTATTTTGCATAACAAATACACAGTAACTACATCTAAGGTTAACATTATTAGTTATTTGAGTTAATAACAAGTTCATAAAATATGATAAAAGAGTACCTACTAATGCTAAGTATTGTCCTAATATAGTTATTTACAGATTAGTCTATTTCAACAAGGTCTTGTGTTAATCGACGCTTAAGTCTTGTATGTATATTTTTTCTTCCTAATAGATGCACTTGAGTACTCGGACACATTTTCAAGTTTTTATAGAATTTAACGCAGACCTTTTTAATAAACTGTTCTATTGTTAATTGGTTAAGTTCGTAGTGGATTTGAGTGTTTCTCACGAACCAGTCGGCACTTGTTATCATTCGCAGCACTTTATTTTGAAAAACTTGTATTTTTCGTATATGTGTTTGCGATGCGGCACTCCACACTGGGCAGGCGTAAGTGAGTATAGGTCGTAAGATGGAGTTATAAATAAGCAAACCGCACTCTATTTTTAATGAGCTTCTGCGATTTAATATAGGGTATAACATACCTAAGCGAACATATGCTTCATTTAGCTTTCGATTTATGTGATAGCCCCATAGAAGTTTTTGGTCGAGATATACACCTAAATATTTAATACCCTCTTCTAATGGATTCCATCTTATCTCTTGATTATATATAGTGAGCAGAGCTGGTTTGCTATATCGCTTGAGTGTGAAGATCTTCGCCTCCGTTTTTGTTGGATTTATTGTTATACACCATTTCTCAAACCATTTCATTAGCTCATTGATACCATTTTGAAGCACTGCAGTAGCACTTTGCAAATTGTCATGCTGTGTTATGAGTGCGGTGTCATCCGCGAACATGGCGAGTTGTATGCCCTCAGGTTCTTCAATGTCATGCGTAAAAATATTAAATAGTATCGGGCCTAGAACGGATCCTTGTGGAACACCCGCGCCAATACTTTTCCAATCTGAGAGTGTTGAATTGATGCGTATAGCAAATTTTCTATTCTTAAGGAAAGATACAACAATCTTGAACAAATACATTGGTAATCTTATTTGCAACAGTTTCAGTATTAGTCCATTGATCCACACGGTGTCGAAAGCCTTTGCTACGTCTAAGAATAGGATTGTTGTAAACTTTTTATTTTCGTAACCCTCCTCAATGGTTTGTGTGATTCGCAGGAGTTGATGAGTCGGCGAATGTTGGTTTCTAAACCCATACTGAATCGCAGGTAATATTCTGTTTGTTGTCAAGAATTCGCTTAGGCGTGCTTGTATTGATTTCTCTAGAAGCTTAGACAACGTCGGCAATAGGCTAATTGGCCTATAACTATCCGTGAGGTGGGCATCTTTTTTAGGCTTTTTAAAGAGAAGTATATGGGCTTTTTTCCATTCCTCTGGAAAATAACCTATGTGCATACATGCATTGAAAACGATTGTTAGATAAACAAGACACTTCTTTGATAAGTTTTTTAATATGCTGTTTGTGATCATATCATGACCTGGGGCCTTCTTGGTGGAGAGTTTGTTTATGTAACATTCCAATTCTGAAGGCGACACTGGATTTTCACAGTTACTATTTTCGTAATTTATATTTTTAACTATCTCGTTCGTTTGGTTAACAAACTCCCGATTACCTGTATTTGTTTTGGTAGTAAAGGTGTTTTCCAGTTTTTCAGCAAATACTTGGCACTTTTCTTGATCAGTTTCATAAGTTTCTCCATTCGTTCTTATAAAAGGCATTGTTTGTGGTTTATTTAGGATTTTCCTGGTGGCCTTCCACATTGTACCATCATTAGCTTGGAGTTCTTGCAGATATGTTTGATACTTATCGATTCTGTATTGATCCATATCTCTTCGTAATTGGTGTGTGAGTTTGTTGAGTAGTGTTTTGACTAGTGGGTTACGCGTGCTTTGCCAAAGTCTCCGCACTTTATTTTTCTCTTTAATTTGATGGAGAAGGTTGCGTGGTACATGCTCAGGAATTGAGTTACGTTGATTGACAATGAGGGTTGTTGAACTTTCAATTGAATTTTTAATTGCTTTAGTGAAGTCATCTATAGATTTATCTATACTGGAATTAGATTCTAGGTTTGTAGGGCACTTAATTTTTTTGTCAATGACATTTCGAAAATCTTCCCAGTTGACTGGTCCCTTTATCAGTTTAGCGATTTTATTGATTACTTTGACATTTTGATCGAAAGTGATGAGTATCGGCAGGTGATCGGATGTAAGCTCGGGGACAACCACTTGATTGATAGGTCTGGTAAAGTTCTTGCAAAGTAAAATGTCCAAAATGTCAGGTTGGTGGTCGGTTCGAAAAGGCACATAGGTTGGTTCAGGTGGTGCTAAGATATGAAAGCCATTTTCTGCAGCGTATTTTAGTAGCATTGCGCCATTTTGGTTTCCTGCGCGGCAACCCCATATAGTATTTTTGCTGTTTAGATCTCCGGCTATTATAACAGCTTCTTTAGTTGTGAACATTTTTCTCAAATCCTGTTGATCAAGCTTTTTATTAGGTTGTTTATATACACATATGAGATTGATGTTGGTATCATCTTCGAGTTTAATTTTAACTCCTACAACTTCTAGACTTAGTAAGTTTGGTAACAGCAGTGGTACAGCATTTATATTCTTTTTACTGAGTATGGCGACACCGCCAGATGCTTTATCGGCTTCTCTGTCATTTCGGTATATATTGTATCCGGGAATTGTAAATGGTGAGTTTTTAATCAAATGTGTTTCGCTTATACATGCGATATCGACTTGATAACGGGCCAAAAATTCAATTAGCATGGATCTTTCTTGTTTTACACCATTTGAATTAAAGTTGGTTATTGTTAAGTTAGAAATTATTCTCTGTTTATTTGGTAACATCAGCAAATAGATTCGGAATTAACGAAGCAATAAATGATTTTATATATGGAGTGATAATTTTTATTATTTCATTGATAATTTTATTTAATGGATTACTGTTATCTGTATTGGCTGTAGAGTTATCCGTGTCAGTTCCTTGAGTGTTAGTTGTTGGGAGTTTAGGCCATGCTTTTGTTGATTGGAAGTCTTCTTTTGCGTCTAATTTTTGCTGCACTTGAGGTCTAATGTTGTGGATCAAAGGTCGTGTCTTTTGTTTTTCTATTATTTTAGCTAGATACGGACAGCCTCTGTAATTTGCTGAATGATTGTTACCACAATTTACGCATTGTGCTTCTTCACCTGACTTTTTTGAACAATCGCCAGTTAAATGGTCTCCAGTGCATTTAACGCATCTTGGGTCTAATTTGCAGTAATTGCGCGTATGACCATAGCGCTGGCAGCGATAGCATTGTGGTATTGTTTTGGATTTGTGTCTTGGTTCAACTTCCACAATACAATAGCAGATTTTCGTTATTTTAAAAATGTTCAGTGAATTTCCGCCCTTAGGTAACTGAACTATAACCAGTGGCATTGGTTTTTTC
Organism: Agriotes lineatus; assembly: GCA_940337035.1. Taxonomy (NCBI): domain Eukaryota; kingdom Metazoa; phylum Arthropoda; class Insecta; order Coleoptera; family Elateridae; genus Agriotes; species Agriotes lineatus. The sequence continues at coordinate 6,227 of CALNHX010010383.1, read as the reverse complement.
TTGTTGAGCATTCGAGTAACCTTTGTCGCTGGAATGTTGTTCTCTTTTAGTTCTTTAAGTATTTCTTCTTCCGTTATCGATTGCGGTAGATTTCGTATAATTACTTCAAGCGATGCACTATCTGGATCTTTATATGTATGATATTTAACATGGTGATTTTCGTAAAACTTTGTAAGTTTTCGATAGTCTTCAATGCTAGTAACATTAATTCTCAAGAATTCCCCTTTGTAATTGGTTGAAAAGTCCTGGTTAGTAGTGTTTTCTTTAATCTCCTGAATTACTCTTTGAAAATTATTCGCATTGTGCAGGTATATGGGAGGAATTTTTGTTTTGACTTGCACTGTCTCAGTAGGCGTGCTATTCTTGTCTTGAGAACAAGGTGTTGTAATATTCGTACTTTCGGGCAAATAGTAACGGTTTCGTTTTATTAAATTCACGTTGTCCAAGAGATATTTTTTGGCGAGATTATCTCCTTCGGGCGAGCCTAAGGCGCGTTTACTGGTGTGATTCTCACGCGAATTTTGTGATAGTTCGCCATGGTGTTTGATTAATATGTGAGGTTCAAGGGGATTGCTTTTGTCAATTTCTATGATGTCATCAGCTTGTTCAGTGTTCATGTTTAGATCATTGTTATTTATTGTTGTTTTGATAGGGTACTTAAATGTCCTGGTATTAGTAGATATTTTATTCCGGTGCAGGTCATGCGACAATGACCGTAAGTAAGAAATGTTTGTACTTACAGGATAATCACTTGGCGCTGCGCGCACGCCGCGCGATAGGATTTATCGCCGTTATCACTACCGTGCGAGTTTCTTGTTATTGCCACAGTATAAATATAAATGGGTTTATTAATTAACAAATGCAATGTTCTGCTTAACGAGAAATTACACACTGAATAATCAACCTTACTCAGTCGCGTCTCGATGAGAACTCTCGTCGATAGTGATTGAGGTGTAACAAAGGATTATCTATCATTATAGATTAAAAGGACGGTTTCCGTTTTTCTGAACAAACACAAAATATTTCATGAATCAGAGGTCAGTGAAATCGTCCGTAACTGAACGTAAAGAAACTTTCTTTTTGCTACAAACTTAGATATGAAGATTCGGCGACAAAAAACGTTTACGAAACTAGTTAGCATTTATTTCTGCTATTATGCTCTACTTTTTATTACAGTAAGAAGTCTGAAAAACAGAGATTTGACTTTTATCGATGCCGCTAACATTAAACGATATCATTACCGATATTTGTAGCGTATGTGGCAGGTAATAAAGACCGTATCGTTACAAACAAATAGTGTGAATCTCTATTTACAGTAAATAAAGACTCCGAGATCGTAGATAGCTTAGCCATACATTCCCTCTGGCATTACAAATCAAGAAAATATGAATTACGAGATGGCTGAAATTGCATATGTTTCAAATTTCCACCATATCAGAATACAACAGTGGATGTGGAAAGTTATTTAAGTTTTCACTTGCGACGGCGAATTGGGTCGATGACGAATCGGCTCAACGGCGAATCGGGTCGACGGCGAACCGGCGACGGCGAATCGTACCATTCCGCATCACCTGTAAACCACTTAGAAAAGGTGAAGCTTTTTATCATAATTATAAAAGCACAGACAGTATTGTTCTTTTGGCTGTAGTAACTATAAATAAATAATTGTGGATATTGGCCGCAGTGGTAGAATTAGTGATGGTGGCATTTTTCAACGCAGCCCTTTATCTTATGCTATAACTCAAAATACATTAAACTTTTCCCGTTCTAAATCTTTGCCAGGACGTGATAATGATGCATTTCCCTTAAAAGACAATATAATGAAACCATATAAATTTCATGGGCTTTCAAATGAGCAACGCATATATAATTATAGAATATGTCGTGCTCGAAGGGTTGTCGAAAACGCATTTCGCGTTTTATGTAATAGATTTCGAATCACATTAAATACCATGAATGTAAGTGTGAAAAAAGTTGAATTAATAACTAAGGCATGATGGATATTCCATAATTATTTAATTAGGTACTTCTTCACCGATATACAACAATAATATTGAAGAAGTCGAATTATCCTGCCAGTTAGAAGCTTTAACACGGCAAGGAGATAATTGAACTGCTAGCATATCACAAAACATTCGTCTAAAATTTCAAGAATATTTTAATACTACAGGAGCTGTACCATGGCAACAGCAATCAGTGGAAAACCGCGTCATGTGATTAAGAAAACTATATGTGTAATCTCTAGCAAATAATTGTTTTTGAAGTATTTTTGTATCTAAATGTATTAAATTTCTATTAAAAATTCTCACATATCTTATATTATAAGAGCCGATGCCGACCGTCCGTAAGCACTGGCGCGAGACATGCCGATCGTAAGCCCGAGTGGCGCCGGCACACGCAGCATGAACGCGCGCAAGTGGGGACGCAGCAAGCATTTGTATTGTTAACGCTGGCAGGGCCGGACGTAGGCTGGCTGCCGCCTTGAGCAAGCATTTTTATTGTTAACAGTTTCTTTACGCTGGCACGGCCAGACGTAGGCTGGCCAACGCGTTCTAGTAATCTCATAAGAGCATTAATTCTTTCCGGAAAATTTTTTGAGTGCGTTCCATCAACGTCGTATTGATTTGCCCGAGCGAGACGCGAGGGCAAATTAAGACGTTACGGCGCCGACATAGTCTTACTCTGAGTATTACGCGTCTCGTGTGCATGCCTGAGAATTCGAACTCCGCCTTTAGAAGCGAATTTTAAACTTGACCACTTCCCCACCGCGCGGACGACGCCGACGCCATTGCGCACAGCTCACCATATACATTGAAAAGTTGGTTGTCTGTCTCACTTACTTCGTGACCTCCCCACTCATAGCCGCTAGCAATATAGTAGTTATTAAATATATGGAACGCAGCTTATGTAGCATAAAAACTGTCAAAATTGAAAATCTACAAACGTGCATAGAATCTACTTAGCGATTATTGATAAAATTCAATGGAGGCTTGTAAGCTAAAAGGTAGGTAATTGGTTTTAAAATACCTGTGGAAGACGCGTTTTCTGACATTTTATAGTAAATATCTGTTACTTATCATCTGACTTTCTAAAAGAAAGGATATAAATAAATCGTTGTCGATATTTATTCGTGATCTGCACTTTTGGTGACCCCGACGTGCTTGATTGTTGAAGAGTTATGGATCGTACAAGGAAGGCCAGGTGAATAGAACGGCCGCAATGTGTAGGAACTGTCGCGGTCCTTGAAATTGATAAATCATTCCATGATGTTTCCACAACTATAACAATACTACCATCTTAGGGAACAAATATTTTACCCAATTACTGCTATCTACCTACAACTAAGCACAAAACTAAAATTTTATACAAATCATCACACATGTAAGATGTAACAACCGAATTGATCAAGAAATTACTAACACTGAAAATATGGATGACACGAGAGTAGACTGATGTGAACAGCTCTGAAACCTTCCCCTACCACTTGGCTTTGAGTTTAAGATCAAAACCTTTCATCACCGCGCCTCCAGTTTAAAGTCAAGACCGTAGCATTGACCACCATTCGGCCATGATTTCAAGGTCATAACCTCCTCCACCACTTAACCTCGACTTCAAGATCAATGCTTATAAATTCGAGATGAAGAGTTTGGAAGGGAAGTGGCACTCGAAGTACTTGAGTGTGGGGCTGATGGCAAACTCAGTATTTTCCCCAATTATTCAATTACGTGGTAACAAAAGCGACCGAGTTCCTTTCGACAAGTGGGACTGGACATCCCTAATTGAAAATCAAGGAGTTATAACAAATGATCTCTATTCCTCCGAAATTCAGTAGCCTCCGCTAGAAGCTGGAAAGAAAAGAACTATCACTAAAGAACTAACTGCTATAAAAAAATAAGTTTTTATTTTGATTGGAAGGGGTCGAAACATGAAAATCTGACTTTTCTTAAGGCAGCCATTTATGGAATATGGCTTTTGGAGATTTAGCTAAGAATAAGAAGTACCCACAATATGTCTTAAACTTGCCACCTATACCTATAGCTTTACAAAGTGAAGCAGCTCTTATACATACATCATATGTAGCAATCTTCATTTTTCTTCGTAAATGATTTTGTTTTTAGTTTTAATAGGACAATCACTAAACACATTCCCCTACGGAGATCCAAATGGGGGAATAATTTTTATTCCAGAAGCTACTCATCATGATGCACAAACTTGGGAAGTTAGTTGAAGTGTCTGCTCTCCCTTCTACAACCGCAAAATAAGACCACAAAGGGTATTATAGTCAGTGCCCTTACCTGCATCTACTGTTACCGACTGTATAATATAGACGAAAGTGGCATATCCATCGTGCCTTCAAAGATTCCCCCAAGTCGTTTCTTTAAAAGGCAAGAGGCAAATTGGTGCCCTAACATCCGCAGAGGGAGGCTCTTTAACTGCAGTTTTTTTCTGTATGAGTGCCGCGAGAAATTTTGTATCATCTCTAGCCATATTCGTGTGTAACATTTTAAGTGTTCAATTAACAAAGGATGCTCCCCCAGGAACTATGTTTGACTCGTCCTTCGCGATAGATTTAGGCCATTATTTTATCGAAGTGGTTCCATCATTTTGAAAAAACGACAAAACTTACACAAGAATCTCCACTGGATGGACATAATTCTCACACTAGAAACCTTGACGTTATTAACAAAGCCAGAGACAATCATGTAACTATTGTGTGTGTACCACCCCATTTTACACAGAAACTTCAGCCTGTAGACAGTCCATTCAAGGCTCATTATGTGTTGCAAATTTAGATACGTCAAAATGCACGACCAGCTACCTCATACAATATTATGGAAATATTTGGTAAAGCTTATTTAAGAGTTCAGCGAGGTTAAATTGGTGTAAACAGCTTTAAAACGACATTTTCCTGATGAATCCAAATATATTTCGCAATTCTGATTTTATTGCCTCTGAAATGGAAGACTCCTAAGAAGAAAACTCTTCAGCAGCAGAAGAAGCTGCAAGCTTGGTGACACCCTCTATGATTGCTCCGGTTTCTGTCCTGAGAAAAAAACTTCTACTAGGGGTAGAAAAGCTGCCAAGGCCAACGTTACGTTACGTGGAAATCACCTCAAGACAAACCAGAAAGTATAGTGCGAAACCAAATTGATTATCTGCTCGTGAATAGAAGATTCCGTAACAGTTGTACATCTGTCAAAACCTACCCTGGAGCTGACATCGAGTCTAACCACGTACCACTCGTCGGTGTGTTCAAAATAAGGATGAAGAGAGTACGGAAGAAAATCCCTAAAGTGTACAATATGAGACTACTGAAAGAACCCGAAACAAAAAGGAAAGTCGAACTAAAACTGAATGCACAAATCAATGATAGGGAGGAACAACTGGAAACCGAACAGACAATTAACAAGATACAAAAAACTGTCGAAAGTATACGGGAAGATTACCTTAAAGCAGACAAGACCAACAAGAAAAAATCATGGATGACCAACGAAATAGTAGAAATGATGGAGGAGAGGAGAAAATGCAAAAAAGATCCAGAAAAGTACAGAACAATAAGGAATGCCATCAGAAACAAAATAAGAGAAGCTAAGGAAAAAGAAGCGGCAGAAAAGTGTGATGAAATCGAAGCTCTACAAAAGAAACACGACAGTTACAACTTGCATCGAAAAGTTAAAGAACTTACCGGCAATTTCAAAGACAAACAACGAGGAAATATCACAGACTCAGAAGGACGAATTATCGTTGACAAACAAACAAAAATCAACACCTGGAAAGAGTATCTAGAAAAACTGTTCGAAGACCATAGAGGAGAACACTTTGAGATGGAGGAGAATCTAAGCGGACCAGAAATCTTGCGAGAAGAAGTACAAACAGCCATTGCACAACTAAAAGAAGGTAAAGCACCCGGCCCGGATAACATCCAAACAGAACTCCTCAAACTATTTGATGAAAGAACAATTACGCTGATCACAAAATTGTTCAACAATACTTACGACACCGGAAAAATTCCATCAGAATGGCTGAAATCTGAATTTGTTGCAATCCCAAAGAAAACATGGGCAAAGAAATGTGAAGAGTATCGCACAATAAGCCTCATGAGCCATCTCTTAAAAGTATTCCTTAAAATCATCCACAAGAGAATATACAACGTATGTGAGAGCCAAATATCCCCGAACCAATTCGGCTTCATAAAGGCGGTCGGCACTAGAGAAGCACTGTTTGCA